>RJWM01012547.1:6484-33267 GCA_004363535.1 Dasyprocta punctata | reverse complement strand
AAGAATCACACTGAGTCGTGCCCATGTGCCAGTGCCCCCCGGAGCGTGAGCATCCTGCACTGCTAGTGTGGACTAATAAAAATTGAAGGAAAAAACAACACTTTTCAACCTGTAATACCCTATTGCTAAAAATTTCCTTCCAAGTTTGGAAACCACAGTTCAATGGTTTAATATCTCCGACTTGGAAAGTACACACATGGGAGAATTTGTTGCCTCGTTTCCAGGCATTGACACGTTCATGCAGTGCCATGATTCATGTCTCAGTGCCAGGCGACTTGAACCACCAGTGATACTTGCATGACTGTCCCACTGGGTGGCTTTTTTGTTATTAGTGAAAAGATTGATAAAAGTGATTATATCCATTTGTATCACCAGTAGTTCAAGCCGTCTGGCTGGGTCTTCCCTCTTCTGTAAGTCCGTCATCCAACCCCAGAACTGTGCTCACTCCGGCAGTGGGCTAGTCTGGCATCACACACCCGCGATCCAGCCACCTCCCCATTGCCCCACCTATGGGCACGTGAGACTGGGGAAGACACCTACATATGAGCCATAATGGTACTCTATGATTGCAAAATAAATAACAAATGAACTCATTTTTCTGGATGACTGCAGACCAATACTTTATAGAATTTTTTAAATTTTGCTTTATTTTTGATAGAAATGGTTCTACAACATGCTGTGTTATACTGTTGAATGTGCAATATGCTCTATGTTCCAGATTGAACATCATTAAGGAAACCTGAGGATGCAGCTCCATAGTACAACACTGACTTAGCACACAGGCGCCCTGGGTTCACCCAGCACTGGGGGAGAGGGAGAAGATGAGTGGGTTACTAGGATGCCGTCTGGGAAGCCCCACACCAGGGTGACTACAGTTTGCTGTTTCATGACTGCCAATCAATCTCACTTTAAACTGAGCTCACTCATTAGAATCGAGGCAGTAAGATGGCACAATCTTTGTAGTCAAATGAAATCATGAGGGGTTGGGGCCATAACTCAGTGGTGGAGCCCTTGCCCAGGACCTGCAAGTCATAAGCACTGCAGAAATAAGTGGCTGGATTGGGACCACGGTCCAGGACTGTCCTGACACCCTTCCCGTGCTGGGGGCCTGCGCTCATTTCCTGCCAGACTCATCTTCTATCATTAGGATGCTAAAACAAAACTTTGGGTTTTTTTAAAGAATATATTTCATGTGTTCTTTGTAAATAAATTAGGGACTAAGAAAAAAATTAAAGCCCTTATTACCCTGCCACCTACTGACAGCTGTTATTGGCCAGTTGGCAGACTTGAATGTCTTGCTAAAGGTCTAACATAGAAAAATTCACATGATTTCAGATCTCTTTCCCTTTTTTACCTGTTTGACTCTTTAAAGATAAAACTGATTTTTTTAGAGTAATTATAGGTTCACAGCTAAATTAAGCAGGAAGTAGAGTTTCCGCATACCCTCACTGTGTGCGTCCACCCCACTCGGCACAGGATGCCAGCCAGTTCCCCGCGCTGACCTGTCACTGTGGCCCAGTGCTCACCCTGAGGAGATCACTTCTGATGGTCTGCAGGACAGGCTTCCACCACTGCTTTCATAAGCATAGTTTTGCTGCCCAGAGCCCCAGGCTCTGACTGTTCCTCCCTGCCTGACCCCGGGCAGCCGCCAGCCCTTTACCTGTCTGTCTTTTCTTTTTTTTTTTTTTTTTTTTTTTTTTTTTTTGCGGCACCAGGGATCGAACTCACAACCTCGCACCTGCCAGACAGGCACTTAACCAATTGAGCCAAACTCCCGGCCCTGGTTTTTTGAGGCAGGGTCACACTGTGTAGCTCAGGCCGGCCTTGCACTCATGTTGTAGCCCAAGCCAGCCTCAAACTCACAACGCTCCTCCTACCTCAGCCTCCCGAGTGCTGGGATTAAAGGCGGGCACCACCACGCCAGGCTGTTCTGTCTTTTCACGAATGTCATAGAGCTCGAATCATGTCGTCTGAGCCTTTTCAGATTAACTTTTTCTTTTTAGTGATATCCAGTTAGGTTTCCTCTGCCTTTTCATAACTCAATAGTTGTTTTTTTTTTTTAGCCTAAATAATAATTCTGTTGTCTGAATGTACCATAGTTTATCCATTCACCAAGTAAAGGACATATCTATTATTCCAAGTTTTGAATAAAGCTTCTGTAAACCCGTGTGTGCAGGTTTGGGTGTGGACCTGCCTGGCAGTTCTTTTGGGTGAATACCCAAGGGCTGCCTTGCTGGATGGCCTGATGGGAGTGTGCTTGGTTTGTCCAAGGCTGCCAAGCTACTGCGCTCAGTGCCTTCGCCCACACCCTTGGCACCATTCAGTGTTGTCTTCGTTTTGGGTGTGGGTCAGAGTCATTTTGTCAGCTGTGGCTGTTACCTCGTTATGTTAATTTGCAATGCCCTGGTGCCATGGATGCTAAACATCTTTTCAAATGATTGCTTCATCGTGTTGTCTTCTTGGCGGGTGTCTGTTCAGGTGTTCGTCTGTTGTTTGATTGGATTGTTTTCTTGTTGAGTGGAAGAATTTATTGTCTGTTGTGGGTAACAGTCCATTACCAGATGTGTGTTTTTCTCCAAGTGTGTGGCTTTTCTTCCATCACAGCTTTCACAGAGCAGAATTTTTAAAACTTAATATCCAGCGTATTGCTTCTTTCTTTCATGAATGATGCCTTTGGTATCCTGTCTAAAGTCATCTGCATAACCAAGCCATCTAGATTTTTTCCATTTACCTTTTTTCTTCTGGCAGCACCACACCGTCTTGATTACTTTAGCTTTAGAGTAAGTCTTGACATCAAATAGTGACACCCTTCCCACTTCTTCTGCAGTGTTAAGTCGGTTACTCTGGATCTCTTGCCTCTCTATAAACTTTAGAATCTGTTTGTCAAATCTACAGATTTACTCACAAATACTGTATTGGGCCAAATTCCAACACACAACTAAGGAGAGTTTATTTGGCTGACAGTTTTGGGGAATTCAGTCCATGCTGGGCTGGCTTGAAGGCGGAAACATCATAACAGAAGGGCCTGGCAGAGCAGAGCTGCTTAGTTCATGGTTACTAGGAGGCAGAGCAGGGCAGTAGCACCAGAGAAGTGAGGGAACAGATAAAGTGCGCAAGTTCCTCCTCCATGGCCCACCTGAGATACCCAGAAGTGCATCTTACTAGTCCCATAGGCAACTCACAAGCCTGTCAAGCCAGCAGTCCAGTTTAACTGTCTCAGATACTGATAAGATTCAGATCTGTAGACCAAGTTGGGAAAAACTGACATCTTGACAGTATTGACTCTTACCCAGGAACATGGGATGTCTCTCACGACTTAATTAGCTCTTTGATTTCTTTTACCAAAGTTCTGTGATTTTCTTCATCTAAATTTTGTACATACTTTATTTGATTAATACCAAAGTATTAGCCAGGCGTGGTGGCGCATGCCTTTAATCCCAGCACTCGAGGCTAAGTGAGGTAGGAGGAGCGTTGTGAGTTTGAGGCCGGCTTGGGCTACAATGCAAGTGCAAGGCCTGTCTGAGCTACATAGTGCGACCCTGCCTCAAAAAACTAGGGCTGGGAGTTTGGCTCAATGGCTTAAGCGCCTGTCTCGCAGGCATGAGGTTGTGAGTTCAATCCCGGTACCGCAAAAAAAAAAAAAAGTACCAAAGTATTTGATTTTGGGAGGTGGTACTGTAAACGGTAGTGTGTATTTAATTTCAAATTCCACTTACTCATTTGTGGTACCTGCTTAACTTTTAAGCAATTGATGAATGCCTGGAAGTTGGTGTACATACATACTCAGAAATGTTTCGCCACCTGAGACCTTTGAGGAGGTAAGCTTTGAGCTTTGGTATTTTTCACTGGGGGGTCAGAACAAAAACACTGTGTACTTTATAAAGAAAATTTATCATAGCTGGGCATGGTGGTATATGCCTGTAATCACAGCACTTGGGAGGCTGAGGCAGGAGGATTATTGCAAGTTCAAGACCAGCCTGGGCTACAGAGTGAGCTCAAGGCCAGCCTGAACTGCATAGCGAGACCCTGTCTCAGATAGACAAAAAAAGAAAAAGAAAATTCACCATCTGCAGTGAAGCCAGTTAGTATTTTAAAGTGGGTTGTGGCAGAGAAATGTTACCGTTGCTTAATATTTCTCATTGCATTAGAGGAATATAGAGCCCCTGTTTCTAAAACCTAAGAGATTTCCAAAGACTGCAGAATTTCTATTTTGCTCCTCCAGTGTTTTCCTCGCAGAATACTTTTAACATGACTGTTACTGCCTCATTGCGAATGTGTTTCTGGGACCAAGAATAACCAGCCACATCTCTTTACAAGGTTCTGTCCGGAGCAGATCCGCCCCCATGGGCTCCACTACTCGCGGGCTCTGTCTGGAGCAGAGGCGGTCACTGCCCTGAGGCCTTTCTACTTTGCCGTCCACCCAGACTTCTTTGGGCAGCACCCCAGGGAAAGGGTGAGCTCTGGTTTGTTTAGTTGATTTTCTTTTCATCAAAGGTGATGCAAAGTTCTGTAAGTTTGTATTATCCTATCGTGGCCATGTAATCCGTGCTTTGGACTCATGTGAAATATAGAGAACACTGACTTTCAAGTTAGTAAATTTTCAAATTAGTAAAAATTCAAAATACTAGAAATGGATAATACAACTTTTTTTTTAAATGAAAGTGGTTATAATTTATGTGAGCAGCGAAATCGTCATGTGCACTCAGAAGGACTAGAAATTGTGTTTTCCTTTGTGTTTTGACAGTTTTCCTTTTTGCAGTGCTGGGAACTCAACCCAGGGTCTCACCACTGAGCTGGAGCCCCAGCCCCCAGCATAGCATTCTTTCTCCTGCGTGTGGTGAAGGGTTAACCAGTGAGCTTGGTTGCTTAACCCTGCACATTCCAGACAGGCTTGGCTTCCCTGCTGGCCCCTGGAGATCAGAATGTCCTGCCTGCTGAGAATGAACTGTAGACCGCGTTGAGGCGCATGCGTATAAGTCCAACACTCAGGAGGCTGAGGCAGGAGAACCACTGAGTTCGAGGCAAGCATGATGTAATAGTGAGTTCAAGGCCACCCTGAACTGCATAGAGAAACCCTGTCTCAAAACCTTGCCCCATAAAAAGGCCTATAATGGGAAGAGGACTAACAGGTAGGGGGCGGGGAGGGGAAGGAGCTATGTACAGTACGTGCCAACTCCCCAGAAAGAAGGTAATCCTTACTGCAAACCTGGACTAATAAAAATGTTTTAAAAAGGAATGAGCTCCGAGATAACTATCTGATAAGAATATCAGCAGTGTCTGATTATGCTAATAATGTGCTTTCCTGCCCAAGCCCAGGGCCATGGTGGCTAGGGTGTGGGAGTCTGACCCCCAGCGACCCCAGGAAGACCGTGGGCACAAGGGCTTGTGCATGCGAGCACCCCCCACATCCCTGCAGGGCAGGGTGCTGTCTGCAGGCCCTGCCGCGCACCCTCGCCCTGGGTTTGGTGTTCCTTTCCCGGCCGCATTCCCCTCTGCCCTCCTGCTGCCCTCTGAATCTGAACAGTGGGCACAGTGGCCCTCCCTACTCGAGTCCCCAAGGGTCGTCACACCTGGTGTGGGTTTGGGCCCCGGGCCCATTGTGTTCCGGTAGATTCCAGCTCTCCTTTCGCTGCTTGCTCTGGGCCACGCCTTGGCACCGGCTCCTCCTCCTCAGTGCGGGGAGCCTGGGCTGACTCTGCTTTCTCACGGTAGTGTCACCTTGCGTGAGGCTCTCCAGGTTGCCAGCCCCTCCCCTCCTCCCGCTGTGGCGCTGTGCTCAGCACTTTCCTCCCCACAGCCCCGGCTGCCCTGTGTCTGAGGCCGGCGCGGTTTCCCTCCCCTCCCTAAAGTGCGGGCCCTGCTAAGTGGCTCTCATCCGCTCGGGTAGTGCAGCTGACCACCCGAGGGGCAGACTGAGATCCTGGCCTCGCGATCCCACACTGCTGCCGCTTTAGTTTTAAAGTAAGCAAGACATGAAGGCATGTACAGGTTCTAAAGATCAACGCTACATACAAGTCTACCGAGGAGTCTGGGTTTAAACCATTTCCTGTCTGCATGATCCTTATGGGCAGCGTCAGGGTATTCTCCTGTGTTTCTTTTTGGCAAAAATGGAACATTGGCTGAAAGTATGCCTGACCTGCTTGCAGGACTCGGCTGAAAGCATCTGTGTGAGCGCCTGCAGGAGCTCGCAGAGCTGGGGCAAGGCTCCTCAGAAAACTGCCCGGCTCCTGGTCATCTTTAATGCAGCACACTGAAATTTACAAGATTGGCCCAGGACGGCCCACCCAAGTCAGATAGGGGAGCGGGAAAGATCTGTCCCCCACCAGAGATCCGCAGGCCTGGAACCCATGGCAGTGTCCCGTTTGAGTCCCTATCAGGTGGCCAAAAGATCCTCGACAGAAGTGGAAAGGTGGGCACTGGAAAGGTAAAGGGTCTGCAGCGGCAGGCGAAAAGCCTGTGCTTGCTTGTAGCTGAAGAATCCACACCGGAAGCCACGGCGAAGGTGAAGACCAGAGCTCCTTCCGGATAAGCAGCCGCAGCAAAGTGCTTCCCAGGGAAGTCGGCTGGAATCCTCCCATCCCTTCTGCTTTTGTATTCAGGCAGCAATCCTTAAAGTGGGCCTTCTGCACCCAGAACCAGGCTGACTCAGTTCAGCTGGGCGATCCCACTCAAGCTGACAATCAGTTAAGCACCTCATCTAATACTCAGCAAACAAATAATGATTGTATCTAATTTCAAGCCACATTGTGCCTAAGGAGAGACCTGGAGTGATAAGCATGATGGTTGATGTCATTCTTCACTGAAGACCTTTTTCGCAACAGTAGATCCTTAAGATCACTCCATCTCGGTTCATGGATGTCATCTACATCGCTTTTTGTCTTTTTGGTTCCGTAATACTCCACTAATGCCCCATGTTCACCCACTCTGGAAGAGCATTTAGTTACTTGTCTATGGCTTTGTTTACTGCTTTGTCACATTTGGTTTTTAGGTTTTTATTTTTCCATGCAAAAACGTTTTGTATATGGAAATATGCCACTGGATATAAGTACAGGAACGTAATAGCACTTAGCAAGCATTTGTTACTGTGAGCTATTTGGTCAGAATTGGGTTTTCTCTGCTTCTGGGTCATAGAGGCATCGAGCCGGGTTTTCTAGCGCTCGCAGTTGATTGTTTTTCTGTCTGAATCAGTTCATCCATTGCCCGAATGAGACGTGGAGCAGGCAGGGTGGGGTGTGGGACTGGGGCAGGAGGCCCTGGGATTTATCCTCCTCACTGGAAAAAAGAAAAGAAAAAAGAGCTGTGAAATTCCAACATTTTTAACTTCTAAATGATTTAATACCCTCAATATGGTTTAAAAGGTTAGTATCATTACTTTGATTTTCTTGTTCTCGTTTGTGTGTAAATACCATTCATATTTTTTCCAGGAAGTCAATGAAAATTCTCTTAAGAGACTGAGTGTCTACTTAGAAAACCTCCAGAAACCAGGCTTCAAGTCTTTGAAACCAACTCAGCTTACATTTTATGTGAGAGAAACAGACCAGACCTCCTCAAATGGCCAGGGATCCTTTAGTCCTTCCGGTAGGTTGTTCTGTGTTTCTGGTGCCCCCCTGAAGCATTCCCGTCACGTGTGCCCTGTGTTTGGACATTGCCCGAAGACCTCTGAAGCCTTGACCGCTGGCAGACCTTGTCATTCAGTTGAATTAGGTTTTATTCCTAGCTGCATATCTGTGAACAAACCATTTTTTGTGCACTTTAAACTCTATTACCTTTGAAAGTGAGGTGCTTGTCCCCTTCGCATTTCAGTGTGAAGTATTCAGGTTTTCTGTAACAGTTTACACTGCCATGCTTGCTTGGGCAGCACAAATACTATAACGATCTATACTTCTACATATTGCAGCTTGCATTCTGGTTTTCAGTCTTCACAATGCCTGGTATAATTTAGTGAGGCTCAGCAACTCTCCAAGAGCCTGGAAACAGAAGATTGGTTAGATTTTAGACAAACCATTTGATGGGAGTCCAGGGTTCAAGGCAGTCTTCTAATCACAGCTTTCTCTCTGGTGCCTTTTATCTCTGCTTTAGTCGTGCTCCAATAACGTGTGAAGTTAGAAACAGGGCTTACTAGATGAAAAGCCTGACGGGCCTATCCTTTTGGTGATCCTTGAGGAAATAACTTTATTTTACAACAAATAAAGATTTAGGGTTGGGTTAGGGTTAGAGCTTGCTCTGAGTTAAGACTAAGACAGATACCCTGTAATTTTTTTAAAAAAACAAACTATTGCACAACTCGGAATTTGATAGTCTTTTGAGACATAGGATCTATTTCTAGCTGTGCCAGTGACAAGCTATGTAACCTTGACTTAACCTCCAGGGCTTCCTTAAGAGGAAGCCGCAGGTCCCTCCTCTGTCCCCAGCTGCCGGGGCCGCTACACAGCACCCTCCTCCTGTTGGGGTCTTCCTCGGGAAGAATGGGGGCGGTCAGAGGACACAAGCTCCTTTTCTCAACAGTGTCTCCAACTGCCCTGAATTAGAATTTTTTTACTAATAACTCATCTTCTTTATTATTCAGACGAAAAAGTCAATTCATGGCCCTCTGGTAAAGAAGCAGCTGTACTAAAGAATGGTGTAAATAATAAGTAATAATTTTGTCATTCTGTGACACAATTCTGTTTGAAAGTAGGAATAATCAGTTTTTGTTTGAGTCATGAATGTGCCACTTAGCCATGAGTGTCTTGTGAGACACATCATTTTGCTGGTGTCAAAACAAATGTTCACAAATGTTTAATAAATAAATATTTGTGTTATTCAGCATCAAGGTTTGGCTAGGGATTGAAGAAACATCATATAGATAATGTTCTGCTTAGGTTTCATGATTTCTCCCAGAGGACATAAAATTTATAGAGGCCGATTATACCTTTTATAGTTTTTAAAATAAAAACAGTACTGCCAATCTGTGTTTGTTTTTATGTATTTAAGAAAGTCAGGCTCGTTTCTGGAGCTATCATCACTTCTTCAGTACTGCCATTGGCTTAAATATTAAATGTAAATGTAGTTACAGAGGAAGCCGGACGTACAAACCAGGCAGAGCTGGTACCAGAACTAACATGTCCGGTGGTCAGTTCATATACCACAGTATTCTTTTAAAGATCACTATTACACATTTTTGCTTTTGCCTTTTACTAACAAAGATTAGCACCCTGATGAAGATTTAAACTTTCATTTCTTTCTAACATTTTTGTCTGATTCTAAATTAAAATCAAATTTTCTTTCGAGTTTGTATCTAGAATGCGAAAAATTTTCACTGATAATTGAGATATAGCAGGGGCTTTTGGTTTTGGTTTTGGTTTTTTTGTTGCTGTTGTTGGTACTGGAGGATTGAACTCAGGACCTCATGCTTACCTGGCAGGCACTGCACCACTGAGCCCTCATTGCTAATTGAGATGGTAGTAAGATAAAATGTTTACCAGAGATTTTCATCACCAAAATTTCATGAGCTATATGCATTATTATTATATTGAGATTCTTAAAAGACCTAATAATTTCTTCAGCTCCACATTTTATTTTTTTGGTGGCCCGTGAGAAAATAAGCTTTATTGTTAGAATAAATTTTAAAACAAGCTAAAGATGAAGCTTTCTATAAACTAATGGCAAAGCATACAGCTGTAGCAGGCTCTGAGTAAGTACAAAAATTCTGTGCTTTCAGTTAATGGTTAACTTATTAAACTGCAAAAATAGGTAATAGAAAAATTGTTAGAAATGGGAGAAAAAAACATGATGTGTACAATAATATAAAGAGGTCCTACAAACCAAAAAGAAAGCAATGACTCTACATTATAAAAATGGCAAGGACAGCCGGGCGTGGTGGCGCACGCCTTTAATCCCAGCACTCGGGAGGCTGAGGTAGGAGGAACATTGTGAGTTTGAGGCCAGCTTAGACTATAACGCAAGCACAAGACCAGCCTGAGCTACACAGTGCGACCCTGCCTCAAAAAACTAGGGTCGGGAGTTTGGCTCAGTGGCTTAAGCACCTGTCTGACAGGTGTGAGGTTGTGAGTTCAATCCCCGGTGCCGCAAAAAAAAAAAAAAGGCAAAGACTATGAATGAACAGTTCAGAAGATAATTGATGTATAGCCAATGGAAATGTTAGTTTCACTATTCAAAAGCAAGCTGAAATAAGATATTTTGCCCATAAAATTTTTTTCATTTTTTACTAATAACGACCCCATATAGTGAGATGGCATCTTCACACTTCATTAAGTATATAAATTCATATAAGCTTTCTAAAATGCACTTGGAATTATCTCTCTAAAACTGTGAAATTCCTCTTCTAGAAATGTAACCAACCAGTAAGGAGCAGATGCATTCTGATACAGGTAGTCCTCATTGTACAGCTGCCCATTTACTGGATTAAATAATTAATGAGCTAGCCGGGCAGGCATGGTGGCGCACACCTGTAGTCCCAGCACTCGGGTGGCTGAGGCAGGGGAATTGCCATGAGTTTGAGGCCAGCATGGGTTCCGTAGTGGGTTCAAGGCCAGCCTGCACTGCGTAGTGAGACCCTGTCTAAGAAAATAATAATAATGAACTGATAAGAGAGAAACAGATTTATTCCATGCTTAGTGGTGTTAAGGATGTATTCTTTGTTCCCAGCTTCCAAGACACCAGTCTGGGTTTCTCTTTCCTACTTCACTGATAGAACAATTCCCCTGCTGTAGTTCTCACTTTTCCATCAAATGGTTGAAGTGAACACTTTCCTTAGTTTGTATCTTCTGAGTTCTGTGAGCTTATCTGGCAAACAGAATATGTGTCTCTGAGGATGATTTAAAGTACAGTATCAGTCATCAGTTGCAAAGACAAGAAAACACATTTCAAGCTTTGGAATGGCAAAGAACTGAGGACAATTTCTATGTCCACCACTATTGGAAGTGTTCGTTATGCTGCATTCATTAAATGGACTCTTACACAACTGCTAAAAAGAATGAGGCTGATTTGTACATGTAGAGGTGGGAGGGTCACCAACACTGTAACAGAAGTGAGTCCCAAATGTATTATCCAGAGTGATGCCGTTTATATAGTGAAAATGAGTGATTCTCATCGGGCATGGTGGTGCACTCAGGAGGCTGAGACAAGAGGATCACCATGAGTTTGAGGCCAGCCCTGTGCTGCATAGTGAGTTCAAGACCAGCCTGGGCTACATAGTGAGACCCTTTCTCAAAAAATAAAGTGAGGGGGTGTGATTCCAGCTGAAGGACTGTGTGTTTGTGTAAATGTTTCCGCATCTGCCACCTAACAACACAGAGAAAAGCGTAGAGGAGAGGTTCAGACCGGCCCTGCCCAAGAAACCTTCCCAGGAGAGGAAGTGGTTGGTGTCTGCACGGCGCCCTGCAGCAAGCACGAGCACTGGGTGGCCGTCGAGCACTGGAGAACTTTTTAATCTTAATCTAATTTAATCTGATTTTCAGCAGCCACCATATGTGGCCAGAAGCTGCCATATTAATTCAGGTTTGCAAGATTGGCTACCCAGAGGCTGCGGGTAGTGACGCACACTTGTAATCCCAGCACTCAGGAGGTTGAGGCAGGGGGATCACTGAGAGTTCAAGGCCAGCCTGGACTACATAGTGAAACTCTGTCTCAGAGAGACAAAAGAATAGCAACTAACCGTGAACAGTGGTTTTATCTAGTAAAGCTGTGAGATTGCATGCCTGTCAACCTGACTTCTGCTTCAGCATGTATGCATATATATTTGTAGTTAGTATGTAATTTTATAATAAGCATGTGCTTAATACTTGTATAATTTTCAAAACTTTTAAAATTTTTTTGAAGAAGGAAAAGAGCATGTCGTAGGGGAGAAAGCAGCTAGATTGGTGTCAGCTCAGACTCAAGCCCGCACTTTGCCCTTGTTCTCCTTGGGCCTGGGCTTCTCACACAGCAGTGGCACGGCCACTGGGCACAGGGTCGGGACACTGTTGGCCAGGTTGCATCTCGCCTTACTCCAGCTGAAGGAGCATTGCTTCCCTGTGGTGACCCAGCAGTTCCAGCTGCTGACCTCCCCTGGCCCCAGAAGCAGACCTTGAGGCACTGCCTTTCAAACCTTAGATACATTTTATCACTCTGGAAAATACTGCGTGACTGCCAGCACAGGAGGAGAGGACCCTTGCAACCGCAGAGAGCGGTAGGGGTGGTTTCTGTGACCGCCAAGATGGGACAGCTGGCCCTGCTCGTCCGTGCCTGTCACAGTGCCACCATGCTTGCTGTCTGCTAGACGCTGTCGGTGGACACCTGCTCTTAGGAGACTCAGTTCATGGACAGCATTGAAAACATTCTGACCGCCCTCTGGGCAGAGATGGGTTTGCTCACAGCTGCCCAACTAGTAAAGGGAGGTGACATTAGAGAAACTCATGAAGGAATAAAGACCTCGTAGAGGTTTGGAGAAGAAAGATTGTTTTCCATTTTACATGTGATTTTTCCAGTAGTGTGAATTGTAATCAGTAATGGAATATTGTAAAAGATTTTGATTGTGGGACTGGGGATATAACTCAGTGGCACAGCACCTGCCAGGCAAGCGCGAGGTCCTAAGTTTGATTCCCCGTACCTGCCCCCCTCAAAAAAAATGAAAAAAAAAAAAAAGATTTTGATTGTATAAATGTTGCATGTAAAATTATTTTAAAGGTAAAGCAAATAATCACCTGTATTAATTGTTTGGGGGAATTATATTCTCTAGGATTTCGAGCAGTCAGATTTACTTTGCACACCCGAGACCTGCTAAGCACAGTATTGTATATTCTCAACTCCTGCAGTTTGTCTGTGGAACATGTCCAAAGCTCGAACACTAATGTGCATTCCCAGCCCCTCAGAGAAGCCAAGCGGACCCCCGACAGGCCCATCAAATGGGACAAGTCTTACTACTCCTTCACCGGATTTAAGGACCCTGACGGAGACCTTGAGCAAGTCTCAAGAAAGGAAACGACCCTCACGTACGTATGAGTTTGATTAGCCCAACTGTTTAACACTGAAGCCTGATTTTCCAGGCAGAGTAATCCTGTAAGTTACCAGAATACTCCAGCTGTTTGTCTTTTGGTTCATGCAAGATACTGCATACTAAAGATTGTTTGTTTGTTTGTTTTTGGTTTTTTTGGTGCCAGGGAGCAAACTCACAACCTCGCACCTGCCAGGCAGGCACTTACTAAATCCCTGAGCCCTATTTTTTGAGACAGGGTCTCACTATGCAGTTCAGGCCGGCCTTGAACTCACTTTGTAGCCCAGGCTGGTCTCAAACTCACAGTGCTCCCCCTGCCTCAGCCTCCCAAGTGCTGGGATTAAAGGTGTGTGCCACCACACCTGCCTTAAAGATTGTTTTTAAGTTTTTAGAATTCTCTTCACGTTACCCAGGACGTGAAGAAGGGTTATGCCCAGCATTCCCACGTGGCATGTGCCTCAATTGCTTGGCAGAGTTCAGTCATCCTGTGCTCCAGCGTAGCTGTCTGTACACAGGGACCCTAGAGAATGTCACCTTGGAGAAGGAGAATGCTTTTTTTTTTTTCCTTTTGGTCTTCTTGAGACAGGGTCTCCCTATGCAGTTCAGGCTGGCCTTGTGCTCACTTTGTAACCCAGGCTGGTCTCAAACTTGCAAACAATTCTCCTGCCTCAGCCTGTGCTGTCTGTAAACCCCTGCTGACGTACTCTGAGTGAGTCACGGTGAGCCCCGTGTGCCCGATCACATCCTGTGGCTGTGGCTGTGGCTGTGGCAGAAGCGTCCAGAGGCACTCGAGGCTGTGGCCCCCTACAGTGTAGGAAGCCTGCTTGACCGTCCAAGGCCTGGAAGTGTTAACTCTCCAGTTTCGCCCAGATCGGGCTGAGGAGACGGGAAGGTGGCAGAGTCCAATACGGGGAAGGCGTCCGTGGATGTGTATGGTGGCGGGGGAGCCCAGCGAGCGGTATTTATCTACATGCGTAAATCACCTGTCTAAACGCATACATTTTCATTGCTTGGATTCTCTTCGGTAAACTAAACAGATGAAACCAGGCTGAAATAGACCAGAATTAATGAGGCACAGAAGTAAGGCCAGCTAGGTGTGGTAGCACATGCCTGTAATCCCATCGCTCAGGAGGCTGAGGCAGGAAGATCTGAGTTCAGGGCCAACCTGGGCTCCATAGTTGTAGGCCAGCCTGAACTGCAGAGCAGGACATTGTCTCAGAAAAGCAACTAAGAAAGCAAGGCAAAAGCGAAGGGTACCCTGGTGGGAGAGAAGCTGGTGAATTTCATTTTGGTTTAGAAAAGCAAGAGTCCAGGAGCCAGCGGGGCAGAAGTGGGTGTTGTGAGTGGGCTGAGGTGGGGTTCCCAACCTTGCGGGCCCTGGGCCGGCACACATCTGCCCTCGTACTGCAGGAGGAATCACAGTGCAGACCCAGCCTGGGAAACCTGGGGACTTATCAGGACCCCATCCAATAGAAAACAGACAGGGCCGGGGTGCAGTGCCCTGTGAGTGGACAGAGGTTTGGGGGTGTCTGGGCCAGTGGGTGTGAAAACGTGAGGTTAGGTAAGGTGAGGCGCAGAAGCAGCACTGACGGCTGATGTCTTTTTAAGCTGAGGGGCTTAAAGTGTACATTTCAGAGCAGCAGTCAGCCTGCTGTTGAGTGTTGTGTAGAACACGGTTTTGACCGGCCCCGGGGTGCGCAGCCCTTGTGGAAAGATCGTCCCAAGGACTCCGAACTAAGAACGGGCCAGCTGGCGAGGCGAGGGCGGCTCCCTGGCACTGACCAGCCAGTTCCACAAGCCAGGTGGTATCTGCTGGGCTCCTGTGTGTGTCCTGTCTTTGTAATTTCTTTTTTTACAGTGTTCATCCCATCCAATTTAATAACTATAGTCAGCTTTACTAATTACTGTGCTACACAGGCACAGAGTTCCTAAGACCTGGGAACGTTTTAATCTTGTGTGTCCTAACCCACTTCGTTCCTCCACAGATCCCGCCCAGTGTGTTTATTAACCTGAATTAACACAGAGAACAAAGAGCATGTGACTTGTTGTGGGGAACCCATAGGTGAACGTGGAAAGGCAGGTGTCGGAACACAGTGGTAGCAGTGGAAGTAACTTAGCAGTGACTGTAAGGGGGCCTTTTCTTCTCGTAGAGACTCCGCTCGCTTCATTAGTAAAACACATCTGCTGGCCTCGTGAGAACTGTACTGTCTCAGGGAACACGTTTGCATTTAGATTGGCTTCTTGTGTTGCTAGGAATTCTTGGTTTCCTCCAAGGCATACTTAGTTTAAAAATTCAAGCTCATTTTTTGACATTAGCAGGATAAGCTCCAAAAACGTCAGTTTGAATCTGCTACCCTTTAAGAGGACAGCAACTGAAACCATTGTTTCAGAAATTGAGACCAGGGAAATCGAGCTCTCTCATTTCCTGATGGTTGCTTTTCAGTGCAATTTTCAGTCGCTTTATCCTGACAGACACTGAGGAAACCCATTTGCAATTAGCTAAATCCAAGTCTTCCCTTCCAAAGGCGGAATCAATAATGGTGCCATATCCCAGCAGAGCTGTTTGGTTTCCAAGCTTCTGTCGGGGCCCTTAGCTTCCGCCTGAGCCCCAGTGCCTCACGCGTTTCCCCGAGGTAGCTCGCGGCCCTTGTGAACGCTGAGCTGAGCTGAGCTGAGCGGAGCTTTCCAGCGTGACTGGAGCAGAAGGCCCTGCCTGGCGGGGGTGAGAGGGCGAAGCTGTCCTGCGCGGAGCAGGGGAAGGGATTCTTCACTCTGGTTTTGGACCCCGAGGGTGAACTGCAGTGCGGACTGGCTGGGGTGGGGCCCCCATGCTGCAGCTTGCCCGTCTCCCCTTTCCCAGGCTGTGCTCCGCAGCTTCGCTTGCCGGGGCGGACAGCACAGGAGGGAGAGGCTGGACTTTTTCTGTCCTGGCTCCGGGGCCCCACTGCTCCCGGGCAGTGCACAGGCCTCACAGTCTGAGGAATCCGGGAAGCAGAAGACAACGGGGTGAGCAGTGCCCGGGGCCCCTTCTGGGCTCCCGCTTCTCGGTTCCACCTCCTGAAGGGGAACCAAGGCCGGGCCTGAGCCCTCCGCGTGGCCTCCGGGACGTGCCAGATCCGAGACGTTTCCACATCGACAGAAAAGCTGCTGTGCGCTCTGCAGGAGACCGCGAGGCTGCGTGGTGCCCTCTCCCTCCTGATAGCTCCCTTGCCCTCAGACCCGCTGGGGACGTCCCCTGGCATCCGCTCCTGGGTTCCACCTTCCTGCAGCATCCCTGTCTCTTAAGGGGCCGTCCTGGCCCACAGGCAGGGGCAGCTGTGTTCCCGCAAGCCAGGTTCTCGTAGGGAGTGAGTTTCTGAAGCCAGCGTCCAGGTGCGTCACGCCCTCGGTCACTGCTGATCGCCTCCCAGTCAGAGCTAGGAAGTGGGTATCTGCACTGTTAGAAGTTAAACACCGTGAATAGGACCTTCATTCTCAGCTCAAAAGTAGTTAACATTTGTTCACAAACACTGTTAAAACTATGCTGAGTGTGGTAGCACGTGCCTGTAATCCCAGCACGTGGGAGGCAGAGGCAGGAGGATCACTGCGAGTTCAAGGCCAGCCTGGACTACATAGGGAGACTGTCTCAAATAAATAAATAAATAAAATTGTTAAACAAGACCTGTTGCCGGCCATGGTAGCGCACACCCAGCACTCTGGAGGCTGAGGCAGGAGGATCATTGTGAGTTCGAGACTAGTATGGGCTACAAAGTGAGCTCAAGGCCAGCCTGAACTGCATAGCGAGACCCTGTCTCAAAAAGACAAAGCGAAAAAGTTTTAAAACTAGACCTGTTGATTTTTTTTTTTTTTTTTTTTTAAGTAGACCTGGGGCTCAAACGCAGGGCCTGGAGCAGGCCGAGCCAGTGCTCTCACTGAGCTACACCCCCAGCATGGCCCTCTGTATTTTAAGACATTTTCTCCTCAAACCAGACATGGTATATCTTTGATAATTTACTCATCTTGTTTTCTCTTAGTGAGTTAAAGTAAATTGAATGAGCTGTATTAATAAGGAAAGGTTGGGAAGTTGCAATGCAATATCTGATGTGAATAGTGTAAGTAGATTAAGATACTGATTACATACCATGCAGAGGGGACAGAATATTTACCAGTGTGAATTGCTCTGCCTGGTTCCTAAGTCCAAGGGCCTTGAACACCTGGCCAAGGGGGCAGGGTGCCCGGGCCTTGTCCACTGTGCGGGCCTTCCCGATCTGCATCCCAGCCTCCCCTGTCCCGTGCTGCCTGCCGTGGGGTCCTGGGGCGGGCAGCCTGGCTCAGTCTCAGACCCCGATGTGCTTGTTTGGTGGACCTGCCCTGCCTTGCTCCCCTGCCTGACCTGGACACAGCCCCAGCTCCGAGCCGCCTGTCACCTCTCCTGCAGACCCGCCAGCTCCCTCGCTCCCCACAGGAGCTCTTTTCTCATCACTTGACCCTGTTGGAGACACCTTCCTCCACGGCGGGGCTTTATCTCCCTTGGACGATCAGCACGACAGTATTCAGATGCACGGCGTAAGTGTGCCGTGACTTTGCTCGTTCTGGGATTATTCTGAACTTGGCACTGTT
Organism: Dasyprocta punctata; assembly: GCA_004363535.1. Taxonomy (NCBI): domain Eukaryota; kingdom Metazoa; phylum Chordata; class Mammalia; order Rodentia; family Dasyproctidae; genus Dasyprocta; species Dasyprocta punctata. The sequence goes on along the minus strand of RJWM01012547.1, from coordinate 15,695 downwards.
CTCAATGTTCCAGTCATAGCATCTAGCACCTTCGAAGCCCACTAAGCATTTTGAAGGCGGATTCATCAGCTCTCCACAGCCGTCACTGAGACCAGCCTGTGTGAAGCTCTGTGACACAGCTCTGCCTGGGCCCCTGCCCTGCCACGTGCCAGCTCCTGCCCTGACCCTGCAGCCCGGATGCCCCACAGGGCGCTGGAGCCCAAGCAGAGGCCGTGATGCCCTGTGTTGAGTAGCTGCCGTCTCCCCAGAGCACTGTCCCCTCCATCCTTAATGTCTATATTTATTTGTTCTTTGAGACCATGGAGGGCATGGTCTAAGAAACAAAGATTAGAGAATACATTCCTACTAAGCCATTGCCTGAACAGTTTAGTGACTTAGTGAGACTCTGTCTCAAGATGAAAAACGTGAAATGGCATTGATGTAGCTCAGTGCAGAGGCCCTGGGTTCAGTCTCCAGCACCACACAAAAAAGGGTAAACTGGGTATGGGGTGGGCTGGAAGGACAGGAGTGTAAAGGACCAGAGAGGGAGACTGGCCAAGTGGACAAGGACTTGGGTAGACAGACAGGGCGGGAAGCACCAGGAGCCCAGTGCACAGACATCCAGGATCAGGGTAAAGAGGGAAACTGGATTCTCCCAGCACGGCCCCCGCAGAGCCCCCAAGTCTCTCCACACACACAAGCTCCGCCGCAGCGGGCTGCGTGCTAGCTGGCCAGATGGTTTCTGCTCTGCCCGCAGGAGCACGTGACTGACACAGTGAAGATGAGGTATAGCCTTGGGAGCATTGTGATAAGCATAAAGGAAAGCTTAGAAGTATCTGTACTTTCTTCACAGTTATTCTGTCTTGGCGGTCATGATGGTACACGCCTGTAATCCTAGCATTCAGGAGGCTGAGGCAGAAAGATTGTCTGAGTTCAAGGCCAGTCTGAACTATGTAAGAGACCCTGTCTTTAAAAAAAAAGCCTATCTCTGGAAAACCAGTGACTAGCCATTGACAGATTTGATGCGGCTCGGTTTAATTTTGTCTAATGTAAGAAAAGAGTTATCTAGGATGTGACGTGACCAGCCGTGGTAGGCCTCCCGCAGCCTCCTGTAGCACAAGGCGTTTCTCAGAGAGAGGGCTCAGGCTCATCAGAAGTAAGCCTGGCTAAAACTCAGCTTGGCATTGGAGCTACTGTAAGATAACTCATATATCTTTTAATGCTACAGCATTTACATTGCATCAGCATCGCAAAATGTGTGTCTTTTTTCTTTCTAGGTCCTGGTTAGATAACAATGGGAAAATTGCTGTCAAAAAGCTGAAGAATAGTTTGCCTCTTAGAAAAGAACTAGATCGTCTAAAAGATGAGCTGTCTAGCCTGTTGCAGCTCTCCGATATCAGGTAATAAAGAAGGGAACCCGTGTTACAGGTTAAAGCACACAGGGATGGCCTGTGGTCTGGCTTAGCAGCCACTGAGTATATGTCTTTCACTTTGATGTTCTGATTACTAAATATTCTTCAGTTGGCCTTTTAAAATATTGAGTAAGGTTTAAACACTGACATTTTTGGCATAATTGCTGAACTTCTTTAAACATACATCTTAGGGGAAATGTCCTTTTTCATTTATTACACATAACATATAAAAAGTAATTTCGAAGCCTGGTGTCATGGCGCACGCCTGTAATCCCAGCACTTGGGAGGCTGAGGCAGGAGGACCATTGCAAGTTGGAGACCAGCCTGGGTTCCGAAGTGAACTCAAGGCCAGCCTGAACTGCATAGTGAGACCCTGTCTCAAAAAAAACAAAAAAAGATAATTATGCCCTGATCAGGTAAGATTGGTACTTGTTTAAAGAGTGGGCAGGGGAAAGGAAATAGATCTTGTGTTCTTGGTTCTGTCTCACGTAACATGACCTTTTGAAAGTTTGTGTGCGCTGGGAACTTGCCGCTCTCACCCCTCAGGAGGGAAAGGGTGGGCTGGGGGCCCAGGCACCCGCTGGAGCGCTCCTGTGGCTTCTGCGGTGGTTTCCTCTCCCACACTCAGGTCACTTTTTTTCTCACATTGAACCCAGGGACTATTCAGGCACCGTAGTAGCCCCATTTTCCTTCTAAGATAACGCGGATTTCAGCCGGTGGTAACAGCTCAGCGGCATAAGCGCCTGCCTGGCATACACAGGGTCCTGAGTTCAATTTCCGGTACCGGGGAAAAAAACATAACAGATTTGAAAGCGGAGCCTCTAGGCTACCAGCATGTGGAACGTGTGAATTTGAGCTTCAGTTGTTTTTTACCATCGCGCCGACAGGGTTTAGGCCAAGCTTTGGTTCTGTCCCCATCCATGCCTGGTGCTCGGTCTGCTTCCGACCCTGCAGCAAAGCCCGGGAGAAGGCAGTAGAGGCTGACTGTCAGCTCCGCCACTGATCGGCCTGTGCTTCGGGGGCCTGTGCACGGCAGAGCGCACCCCTTCCTGATGGGAAGCAGCGGGCTGAGGGGGAGGGCACACAGTGACCGGAAGGGACCCCCAGCGCCAGGCCTTCCCCGGGCCTCACTGTGTCCCCACTGTACCCCGGGACCTTGGACCCCTCTGGCTGGGGACGGCACCTTCAGTGCAGGGAGCGATGAAGATCCAAACTGCTGCAGTCCAGCAGCGTGGAGTTTTCTAACTAGAAACATAAGAGCGAGGTTAACGAGTTCATGTGCATGAAAATAACTTGTTTTGTTTTGTTATTTTTGAGACAGGATTTTGCTATGCACCTCAGCCTGACTTTGAACTCACTTTGTAGCCCAGCCTGGCCTCAAACTCACAGTGATCCTTCTGCCTCAGCCTCCTGAGTGCTGGGATTATAGGCACGTGCCACCATCCCCAGCTAAAATAATTTTTTCTGGTATAATTTTTTTTTCGGTACTGGGAATTGAACTCAGGACCTCGCACCTGCCAGGCAGGCACTTATGCCACTGAGCTACATCCCAGCCCTAAATTTTAAAAGATCTGTCAAGGCAGACCAGATTGGGAAAATAAAAGATAAGTATTACTTTACTAGATTGTAGAGAAACTCCCCAGCTTTGCTGTGGGCTACAGATGCTCATAGCTGTCACCCACATAAACCAGAGATCTTCGGGGTTCTCAGTTTTTAAGAATGGCAGAGGGGTTCTGAGCCCTAAACATTTCAGGACTTTGGACATGAGCGGGCTTCTGTACTTACTTACTGGAGATGAGCTGAGACCCCAGCAGATGGGAGCATTGCAGACACTGGCACTTATTGGAGCTCTTGACAGTCTATGAAAGACCATTTACTAAACAGCATTTAGTAGATTTGTTATTTGAAAAGTTTTAAATTTCAAATAACTGAAACTAAATTTCTTGAAATTATTTTTTGTTTGTTTTTTGGTTTTCGGGGGAGGGGGTTATTTTGTTTTTTGAGAAGGGATCTTGCTATTGCTAAACTATGGAGCCCAGCCTGGCCTTGAGCTTAAGGCTGCCCTCCTGCCTCAGCCTCCAAGTGCTGGACTTACAGGCCTGTACCACCACACCCAGTTTGAAATTTTAGCGCTGCTCTTTGACTGTTTAAAGGAAACTTTAAAATAGTTTTGTCTTACCAAAAAATGATGTCCATCAGCATTAGTGCTGGACTACGAGAGAATTGAAGTTTCACTTGCTTGGGTTTCGTTTGACTGCCTCATCCCCTCCCCGTGTCCCCTCCGTTCTGACTCCCCATGAGGTCGGAAGTGCCCGCACTCTGGTGTATCAGAGGCAAGGCCTCGGGAAGGCTCGGCACGGCTGCTCCGAGGCCGCGGAGCTGGCGAGGTGCAGGGTCGGACCCAGAGGTGGGCTTCCTGGACTCGCAAGGCCATGTTCCCCCTCCCCGGTGCCCTCCGACATCGGCTTTAGGGTTGCCGCTGAGCCAGACAACGGGGCGTGTCAGTCATTCTCTCGGAGTAAGAGAATTAGAATATTTAAAGAATAATCCCTAAATAAGTGTATTAAAATTATATAAACCAGTTGGAGTTCCTAGTTAGAACTTAAATCCAAAACAAAAGCAGCAGCAGCGTTGTACAACGTGGAGGGGTGGTTTGGGTTTGGGTTTGGGTTTTGCTTTTGCCCGTAGCAGTACCAGGCGCGAAAGCCAGGACCTCGAGGTGCTGAGTGGCGCCACCCCAGCCCCACAGTGAGGCCGCCGTCCCCGCAGCCCCGGCCCTGTGGCAAAGGAGCAGCGCGCTGATGCGCATGCGTGCGTGGTGCAGAGCTTGGGTGCCTGCGTACGGCGCTCGCGCTCTGCCCTCTGAGCAGCAGCCCCGGTTCCACGGCCACCTCTGTACAGATCCGCAGATCTGGAGACGTGAGATTCGTTAAGCCACATTCCGCGCCGCGGGCTGGGCTCTCTGGCGGGCAGTGGGTGCGGGGCTCACGCCATCTCTCTCTGTGGCAGGTGGCAGAGGAGCTGGGGCGTCGCCCACCGCTGCAGCCAGCTGCACAGTCTTAGCCGCCTGGCGCAGCAGAACCTGGAGACGCTTCAGAAAGCCAGAGGTAAGCTCCTGCGGCTCCCGCCACCGCTGTGCTTGCAGCGGCTTTGACTCGGCGCAACACAGCTGTTCCTTCGAGGAAGCAGAGGCTTTCCCGCCTCGGGCGGGCCTGCCTGTCCACAGCGTGCAAGCTGCTTGTCTCATTGCTGGGACAGAAGACCTGCCGCCCCCAGGTCCAGGGGAGGGGTTCATTTCGCTTCCAGTCTGGAGAGGTTTCTGTCCGCAGTCAGCCGGCTCCGAGGCGGGCGGCATCGCAGAGGGGACATGGTCCGGGCAGGCAGAAGCCAGCAGGCAGGCAAGGGCCGGGTCCCTTTCTGTCCCTTGTGTTGAATGCTGGCTCCCGAGATTAGGGCAGTGCCAAACTGGTCAGTGGGCTGACTCGGTAATCACCCAGCCTTCGTCCCAGCACCCCGCTATCCCAGCATTGCCCCGAGTCAGCCGCGCACCCTGGATCCAGGCACCTTTGAGAACTGCAGGTCCTTGCGTGGGGCCAAGCGTGAGGCACCTGGCCGTGACTGGGGCTTGTGCTTCATCCCCAGGATGCACGCTCATCTTCACGGACCGCTCGGGCATGAGCGCAGTGGGCCACGTGATGCTGGGGACCATGGACGTCCACCACCACTGGACAAAAGTAAGGGCGCTGAGGCGGAGGCCGGACCCGCGTCCACACACTCCCTGCAGACGCGGCCCAGGCAGTGCGCTTGGAGCCCCGAGGCACAGCCAATGGGGAGGCTGACTCAGGCCTCCCGGAGGCTTGGGCTGTGTCGCGTTCTCACACATTCCAGCTGTCATGCTCGGTGACTGCACACGCTCCTGTGTGTCCCTGGGGAGGTTTGTGTGCAGTGCACAGGGGAAGCCGTCCCCAGAGTCCAGATAGCGGGCGCCCGCTCCTACGCGGTGGGTGTCACCTTTGTGCCTCTGCTTCCCGTCCCACCACCCCACCCCAAATGACCAGTTTGGCTTTTCCCACTGTCACTTTGTTTTCTAGAGGTTCACAAAAGTAACTGTAGAGTACATGTACTTTTTCAGCTGGCTTCTTGCATTGATTTTGAGGTTCACTGACATTGTTAACATGTGTTTAGTTTGCTCCTTGTCATTGCCGTGTAATATGCCATGCTTTGACTATCCCGCAGTCTGTGTCCATTCACCATGCTGGACATTGGGTCATACCAGTTTGGTGCTTTTATAGACAACTGCTGTGAACATTTGTGCATGAACACGTTTTCCTTCTCTTGGGTAATCACCTAGAGAATTGGCAGATCCTGTGGTGGGATGTTTTAACTGTTTAAGAACATGCCAAAAGTAGCCATCTATTTTGTTTCAGTTTTTAGGGTTCTGTTTTGTTTTGCGACAGTCAGTGTTACCCAGGCAAACCTCCTGGCTCAGCCTCCTGTGCAGCCGGGACGACAGGTATGGGCCACCATGCTTGGCTTTAATACAAAGCTTTAACTCTAAACTTCCTACCAGGTTTATGGCACTGTTTCATCATGAGTTTAATTTGCAGCCTTCATGACGATTGGGGGGCATCTTGCCACGCTGCTGTGCCCTCCACGTGTCCTTTCAGGTGCAGGATCTGCTCAAGTTCCATATTTGGCAGAAAATATTTGCAGGCCGCATATCTCATAAACCCTTTGTGTCTAGAATCTACAAGGGACTTTTAGCCCTCATCAGTAAAATCATAATGGCCAGTCCAGCTGGAAAATGGTTCAAGTCTTAAAAAGACGTCACAGCTAGGAGGCGGGTCACCACCGAGAGGGAAGGGCGCGTGGGCGTGACCGCGAGGGCGGGGGTGGGGCTCAGCTGGAGGCCCCAAGCACACACTGCGCTCAGAGCGGCCCAGGTGGAGCACGCAGGAGGCCGAGCACGAGCTGCTGCTGGGATTGAGGGTGGCAGCAGCACCCAGGAGAGCCCCGCGTTTGTCCAGAGCCACCAGTGCCCAGCCCCCACCCCAGTGATGGCACTCTGGGCGTTTACACAGCTCGGCGAAAGGTCACGGTCGCACGCAGACCCCGTGCAAAAAGACCCCGCGCAAAGAGTGCTGCGAGTGCGTTCTTGGGCTGCAGGTGGTAAGGGGCAGGCGGTCCCCAGCAGGGTCAGCGGGGCTGCAGCAGGGAGGGTGGAGCAGAGGGCAGGGGCTGAGAGCCACTCCCACAGGCCCGTGGGGAGGAGGGGCGCCCGGCGGTGAAAGCGGGGTTGGCGGAGTCTGTGGTGGTGGCGGTGACCAGGCAGCGCAGAATGAAACCAGGAGGAACGCAAGCGAAACTGCGGGCTGTGGGGGAAACCGTATCAGAGGTCCGCGCTCCCACAGTTACTCCCAAAGAAAAGGGTTGTGAGCCGGGCGTGGTGGCGCAGGCCTTTAATCCCAGCACTCGGGAGGCTGAGGTAGGCGGAGCGCTGTGAGTTCGAGGCCCGGATTGGGCTACAAGGCAAGCGCAAGATTGGCCTGAGCTACATAGTGCGACCCTGCCACAAAAAACTAGGACTGGGAGTTTGGCTCAGTGGTTTAAGCGCCTGTCAGGAGCGAGGTTGTGAGTTCAATCCCCAGTGCCGCAAAAAAAAAAAAAAAAGAAAAGAAAAGGGTTGTGAGCCACATGCAGTACTGCACACCCATACTCTCAGCTACTTGGGAGGCTGAGGCAGGAGAATTGCACGTTCAAGGCCAGCCTGGGCAACATAAAAAGTGGAAAGGGCCGGGGGTGCAGATGAGTAGGGGAGTGTCCCCGGCGCACAGCCCTGGGCGTGACCTCCAGGACTGGAGGAGGAGAGCGGCTTTTTAAACGCACTAACGTGTGTCCGTAAATAACTCACTGAGAGGAGAATCGTAGGAAGTCGGGTTTTTGTCACAAAATGCAATAAGTAGGTTACCGATAATCTGCAGCATGCGTGTTGTGATTGCTTTTGTTACAGGGAGTTTTTGACGCCTGCCTTCCTCCTCCTCCAGCGCTTAGACCCCAGCTTTCTGCGGAGACTAAGTCCTCCCAGCTACCCCAACCTGGCTGCCCGCCCGCTCCGCCGCCTCCAAACCCCGTTTCCCTGTCGGAGACGGGTCCAGCTAGCCTTACTTGGTGGCCCCTGGACCCTCTCTACATCCATCCCCCATGTGGCACTTAAGATGCTGGGCTTGGGCCTGGGGTTGTTTCTGTGGCACCGACTCAGGCCGTGACAGGCTCATGATCTGAACGCCGCGGCTGCCCTGTGCTGCTTGTGTCTTAATCCCATTCGGCTGACTGAAAGTAAATATTGAGGCAATAGATTAGGAACTGAAGTCCGTGCATGTCCTTGGCTTCTAAAAGCTTTCTTTCTGAATCATTCTAAACGCACTTAAGATTTCTACCTGAATATTTAAATTAAATTAGTACTTAAGACTTACGTGGTCTCTTCACTTCCTGTGTAAAACTCCCTAGAGACAGGGTGGTTTTTTGAAGTGTTAGTCTTTGCAGCATTTTACAAAGTCTTTTCCTTCTAGGAAAAGAATTTTCTTCTTAGACTTTTCTCAGTGCTATTTTTTTGGATCATGAAGTTGAGTTACTATGGTAATATAAAACTAAATACGTCTTTTTTTCTTTTCTTTTTTTATTTTTTTATTAAACACTGTAGCTTTTTGAAAGGTTACCCAGTTATTTTGACCTCCAGCGGAAGCTGATGCTTTTAGAAGACCGAATAAGCAGGCTGTTAGGAGGCATCCAAGTCGTGTACATCGAAGAGCTGCAGCCAGCGCTGACCCTTGAGGAGTATTACTCTCTCCTCGACGTGTTCTGCAGCAGACTGCAGGGGAGCAGAGCCCCCCTGCCCCCGCAGAGTCTCCGCGGCCTGCAGATGGTCCTGAGCAGGTGCGCAGCGGGGACAGTGCATGGGTCTTGAAGTGCAGTGTGTGGTGCTTGGGACGTACAGAAAGGGAAGTCACTAGCAGCCCTCCTGGACGCAGAACAAAGGAGTCCGGCTCGGGAAGGGCGGTCCATGTCTGGCTCAGCCCTCCTAATAGAGGGTATCAGTGAGGCTCTCGGTCAGTGCTGCTGTGCTGTCTTTTTAAGCTGGATTTCCTTAAAGATCCTTTTCAGGTGCTCAAAGACCAATATAAACATTTTCCTGGTGGGGAGCGGACAGAGCCAGCAGTTCTTCCCTTAATGTCTGTCTGTTTCAGTGACCGGTATGCGCCAAGCTTGCATGAGCTCGGGCATTTCAACGTCCCAACACTCTGCGACCCAGCAAACCTGCAGTGGTTCATGGTCACCAAGGCCCAGCAGGCCAGGGAGAAGGCGGAGAGGAGGGAGCAGTGAGTACCGGCGGCCTCCGCGTGGGCACAGCCGTCAGTCTGACTTCTGGTGTTCTGTTCTGCTCCATTTTGTTTTTTGTTGGTTTTTGAGACAGAGTCTCAGTGTGTAGTTCAGGCTGGCCTCAAACTCAGAGCAATCCTCCTGCCTCAGCGTCCTGAGGGCTGGGATTACAGGTGTACACCACCACACCCGGCATCAGTCAGACTTCTAAAGAATCAGATTTGGAGCCCAGGCATGGTGGTGCACACCTTTAATCCCAGCACTTGGGAGGCTGAGGCAGGAGGATTATTGTGAGTTCAAGACCAGCCTGGGCTACAAAGTGAGTTCAAGGCCAGCCTGAACTGCATAGTGAGACCCTGTCTCAAAAAATAGGGCCAGAGATTTAGCTCAGTGTAGGTTGTGAGTTGAATCCCTGGTATCAAAAAAAAAAAAAAAAAACAGGG
>RJWM01012546.1:0-56326 GCA_004363535.1 Dasyprocta punctata | reverse complement strand
GGCCACGTGCCTGCCTGGACTGTGGGGACCAGCACGGTGTGATTCTTGTGGGCTGAGCCAGGGTGTGCACCTCCTCTTTTTTTATTTTATTTTATTTTATTATTTTTTATTTTATTTTTTGTGGTACCAGGGATTGAACTCACAACCTCACACCTGCCTGACAGGCGTGTAAGCTGCTGAGCCAAACTCCCAGCCCTGGGTTTTTGAGGCAGGGTCGCACTATGTAGCTCAGGTCAACCTTGTGCTCACTTTGTAGCCCAAGCTGGCCTTGAACTCACAATGGTCTGCCTACCTCAGCCTCCCGAGTGCTGGGATTAAAGATGTGCGCCATAATTCCAATTTTAGATACAAGTGGCTAAGGTTCCCAGGACATATTCTGGATGTTTTCTTGAGTTCTAAACACACCTACTAATCCTACTAGTAGGAGAACCACATCCTACTAATCCAGGCCCTCCTCTCCCTTGCCCTCTTCCCAACTGCAGTCTAACTGATCTGGCTTTGATACCAGCCGTGCTCCTTCCTACCTCAGGGCCTTTGCACCTGCTTGTCCTTTGACCTGGAACCCTCACCTCCAAAATCTCATATCTCCCTCCTGCAAGCTTTGCTGCAGAGCCCAATTTCTCCATTCTCCATCCCTTACCCTGCTGTTTCTTTCCATGACCCTCGGGGGTTCCTGACACAATGGCTACTTCCCTTATTCTGACACTAATGATTGTTCATCTCTCCCATAGGGACGTGAGCAAAGGAATGAGTACAATTCCTTTTTTTTTTTTTTTTTTTTGAGACGGGGTCCTGCTATGGAGCCCAGGTTGGCCTTGAACTCCTGCCTCAGCCTCCCCAGTGCTGGGATTACAGGTGTGCACCACCACAACTGGCTATGAGTAAAATACTGATGGGTTTGGATGGGTTAATTCACAGCTTGGTCCTTGACAGCCTGGGACAAAGCCAACATTGTCCCTATGAACTTTGTGACCTTGAGCAAACAATTCTTTGGGTTTCTCTGGGCCTCAAAGAGTCTTCCTGTGTAAAATGGGGATGAGACTATCTCATGGAAAAAAAGAAAAAGAATATCTTATGAAACAATCTAAGTGTGTGAGTGTGTGCATGTGTGGTAGTGAGAAATGAACACATGACCTCACACATGCCAGATAAGTAGTCTACTACTGAGCCACATCCGCAGCCCATCCTAAGTGATACATACAGATCTGTAATCTCAGCACTCTGGGAGGCTGAGGCAGGAAGATCACAAATTCAAGTTTAGCCTGGGCAATTTAGAAAGTTAGCAAGATCCCATCTCAAAATATAAAAAGGACTGGGGATGTAGCTCAGTGTGAATGTCCTGGGGTCCAGCCCAGTGCTGCAAACAAAACAAAACAAAACAAAAAAGGGGCCTGGGATTTAGCTTGGCAGCACAAGTGCTTGCCTAGTAAGCGCAAGGTCCTGAGTTCAATCCCTGATACAAAAAAAAAAAAAAAAAAAAAAAAAAAAAAAAAAAGAAAAAAAAAAAAAGGAGAAAGATAAAGGAGTGTTATTCATCTTTAAAACAGGAGCCAACCCAGTACTCAGGAGGCTGAGGCAGGAAGACTGTTGCAAGTTTGATACCAGCCTGGACTACAAAGTGAGTTCAAAGCCAGCCTGAACTTCACAGTGAGACTCTGTCTCGGGAAGAAAAGAAAAGAAAAGAAAAGAAAAAGGAGCCAAAATTGAGCATGGTGATGCACACCTGTACGTCTACCTGGGAGGCTGAGGCAGGAGGAACACAAGTTCAGGGCCAGACTGGGCAATTTAGCAACATCCTATTTCAAAATAAAAAGTAAAAAAGGGCTGGGGAGCCGGGCGTGGTGGTGCACGCCTTTAATCCCAGCACTCGGGAGGCTGAGGTAGGTGGAGCGTTGTGAGTTCGAGGCCGGCTTGGGCTACAACGCGAGTGCAAGGCCGGCCTGATCTACATAATGCGACCCTGCCTCAAAAAAAAACCAGGGCCGGGAGTTTGGCTCAGTGCCTTAAGCGCCTGCCCTGGCAGGCACGAGGTTGTGAGTTCAATCCCCGGTGCCGCAAAAATACAGTGAGAAAAAAAAAAAAGGGCTGGGGAATCTTAGCTCACCACTCCTTGGGTTTTATGCACAACCTCATACCTGCCAGGCAGGCGCTTAAGCCACTGAGCTAGATCCCCGGCTGGATCACAAGTTTGAAGCCAGCCTGGGCTACATTTATGACATTAGGGTGTAGACTGTATCACCATCAAAAAAGAAAAGGAAGACAAGGAGGAAGAAAAGGGGAAGGAAGGAGGAAGAGAAGAGAAATCCTGCTCCTATGACCACATGGGTGAACCTAGAGAATATTATGATATGTGAAATAAGCCAGACACAGCCAGGGATTTAGCTCAGTGGCACAAGCCCATCTGGCAAGTACGAGGTCATGAGTTTGGTCTCTGGTACTAAAAAAAAAAAAAAAGGAAGAATCCAGACACAGAAAGATGAATGGTTCATGATCTCACTTATACATGTAATCTTTACAAAGTCAAAAAGTTCCTGGAAACAGAGTGGAGGTGGGAGTGTAGAGCACTTGCCTGGCATGGCTTGTGAGGCCCTACATTCGATCCCCAGCACCACGAAATAAATAAATAAAGTTAAACATGGAATACCATTTGACCCAGCCATTCCATTTCAGTTCTCCAAAGACAATTAAAAACAGATGTTCAAGCAAAAACTTGTACACAGCGGGGCTGGGTGGCACACGCCTGTCCTCCCAGCACTTTGGAGGCTGAGGCAGGAGGATCCTGAGTTTGGTACCAGGGATCAACTGCACAACCTCGCGCCTGCCAGGCAGGCGCTTAAGCCACTGAGCTAGATCCCCGGCTGGATCGCGAGTTTGAAGCCAGCCTGAGCTACCTTTATGATGTTAGGGTGTAGACTGTATCACCAGGACTCTGGCCAGACCTGGAGCCCAGTAGCCCAGTTAGTCTCGCAAGGGTCCTACGATGGCTGCTGAAGCCACCACCTCTTCTGTCCCGGAGGAGGAGCCGTGCGCACTGCTTCCGCGGCCCGTCACCGCCCGCCGCGCGCCCGGGGTCCCTGCGCACCGTGCCGCAGGTTGTCCTTCCACTCTCCCGCGTAGTGGTCGCCGTTCACGGCGTACACCTGGTGCCTCAGCCCGTTCTTCCGGGCCTTCTCGTCCCAGCCCTTCCACAGGGGCGCCGACTTCTTCGGGCACTTGGAGACTGGCATGCTGGCTGCTCTCGCGGGGCCACAGGGCGCTGGCGGGGGGCGAGCACATCAGAGGCCCGGGGCACCTCGTGGGCCACCCAGCTCCTGTGGCAGCAAAGTGGGGCGAGTCATGTGCGAGCGAGTCCCGGGGCAGGGTAGCAGCCTTTGGTGGGCACCCACTGTGCTGGAATGAGCCTGGCTGTGCTGTCCCTGCCCTGCCTTTCCCGGGGCCCCCTTCCGGGGGGAGGGGTCTGATGGCACAATTGCTCAGGAACCCAGGGAGACCAGTAGGAACCTGGGGCTGTGATGGCACCAAGGAGGGGCTGTCCCTGGAGAGGAACAACAGACACCTATTTATTTATTTTTTGGTCTTTTTGAGACAGGGTTTCACGATGGAGTTCAGGCTGGCCTTGAACTCACTTTGTAGCCCAGGGTGGCCTTGAACTTGCAGCAATCCTCCTGCCTCAGCCTCCCAAGTGCTGGGATTACTGGCGTGGGCCACCACCACGCCCAGACAGCCATCTGTTTAGTGACCAGAATGACCAATCTCGGGCCTTCAGCCTGGAGGAGCCCCAGGGGGAGGGGCAAGGTGGTGTGGAGCCCTGGGGTTCATGCAAGGGAAACAGGGGTGCCTGGCAGACACCTGGCTCTGGACCACCTCCAGGAATGCCCCTTCTCCCCTTGTCCTGCCTCATCTGTAGGTGGGACAGTGGCGAAGCCTTAGCAGGGGCACGCAAACTGTTAGGAGAGCCTGCCGATAGACTGCCTCAACAGCGACAGCTAGTTTTTGGAAATGAAGGATTTCCTGGGACACCAGACTAAAGTGTTAAAATTGAGATAGTTCCAGACCCACTAGGAGTCTGTGTGTGACTCTACCCTATTGCCTAGTTAATTTTTTCCACCAGACCTGGCTGTGCTCCAGTGACTGGGAGCCCATCTGTGTTCTTCATGTCCTCAGGACTTCAGTGCAAACATTCACGTCCATCTGTCCATCTCCCTGGGGCTTCTTTAGGGAGCTACATTCACCAGCCATCCCCACCTTCTACTGAGACAGGGTCTTGCTAAGTCACTAAGTCGCCTAGGCTAAGCTTGAACTTGTGATCTTCCTGCCTCAGCCTCCCACAGTGCTGGTTTCACAGATGGGCACCACCATACCTGGCTAACTTATAGTTTACACTGCCCCTTAGATAGTTTTATACAGATCTGCCAGTTGCTGGGAGCCCCAGGGAGGGCTCAGGATGGGGGAGAGGGAGTCTGGTAGACTGGGGTAGCAGTGTGGAAGGGTTTTGCTTCTGGCTGAATATTGGGATTTCTGATCTGCATTGGAAGTATCCTTATATGTTCTTGGAGATCAAACTCAGTCCCGCCTTCTCCCTCTGGGATGCTGGGACTGGAATTCCCCACCCGTGCTCTGGCCCCTACTGCCAAAAGCAGTTTCCTCGGCAAGGCCCTGGGGACTGTGTCTTCTCTCTTCCTTTCCCACCAAGCCCAGCGCTTGCACATAGTAGGCTTTTAGCCAGGAAGAGCCAAACAGGCTCTAACCGCATCCTTCCTCTTCTTCTTTTCTCTTTCCTCCCTCTGCCATTTGACTTCTTCCAAGTAAAACGACTGCCTCGATGGTGACCAACTATTTTTGGAAGGAAGGATTTCCTGGGACCTCAGACTTCAAGTGTTCGACTATTGGGACCTAGACATAGGGGCGGGGGTGCACTGCTCTTTGTCTGAGCCAGCAGTGGGGCCTGGACCATACTGGCTGTTTCAAACTTTGACAGTCATGCTCAGGAAGGCAGAAAATCGCTCCAGGCAAAGAAAACTGGGAGCAGAATCTGGGAGCAGAAACCAGACTAGGGTCCTAAATATCAGGTTGTTTCCTACCCAGTACCACCTGCACTAGAATTCATCTTTATATTGGAATCCACTTTGGGCTGGGAATATAGCTCAGTGGTACAGCGCCTGCCTGGCAAGCATGAGGTTATGAGTTCAATTCCCAGTACAAAAAAAAAAAAAAAAAAAAATCCATTCACTTGAAAAAATTAATACATTTACCCAAAAAGTAGACTTTATATATCATTACTAAAAATGGAAAACCACTAGGTACTATAAGGCAAAGGTAACTGTAAAATACAAAAATATTAGAACCAACTCCAGCCTTAGTTTGATACTGCGGTTTATAGTTGGCTAGGCTCTAAGGTTGGGCGAAGGCAGGAGGATCGTCTGAGTCCAAGGCCAGCCTGTCTCAAAAAATACCAAAAAACTAAAAAAACAAAACAAAGCAAGCAAACAAAAAAAATCCCACAACCCCCCAAAACAAAACAAAAAAATCCACAAAATCATAAAATGAGAGATAAGCAAAGATTAAAATAGGTGTTGCCAGGCATGGTGGTGAGCATCTATAATCCATAGCAGACTACTAAGCAAAACCTTGTTTTTTTAAAAAAACAGACATGGTGGCACAAGCCTGTAATCCCAACACTCTGGGATCACAAGTTCCAAACCCAGCGTGCTAATGTAGCGAGACAGACTGTTTAAAAATTTGAAAAAGGACTGGAAATACTGCTCAGTGGGAAAGCCCTAGATTCAATCCCCAATGAGAGAGAGAGAAGGATAGAGAGAGAGAGAAATTCCATATTAACCCCAAATCCCAAACTCCCAAACCGACACTTTCTCCTCGGCTTACTCCGAATTTTGAGAACCCTGACGCTAACTACCTTTCTTTTATTTCTTCCACGTGATAAGGATCAAACCGTCTCCCTAGCACCAGGTAGGCAAGCGCTGGGCACGCATGGAGCCACACTCTCAGCGCGAGCCTAATAACTTTCTGATGACGTCTCTGGGTGTTGCTGCGTCGCCAGTGCACCCTAAAATCCACCTCAGCCCCACACTTTGGGGAACACAGGTTCTGCTGCTCGGGAGGTCTCAGCCTCATTGCAAAGCCGTGGAGAGGAAAAGAAAGGCTTGCAAGCCCCCGGGATGTTTTGTTCCTAAATAACAGTAACAGTGGAGGGGGTGGGACGGGGCGCAGACATCTCGGGGTCAGCACTCCCTACCCCCACTCCCCCGCCCCGCTCACCTGCGCCCCTGCGCCCACCTGTGCTAGCCTGCAGTCGCAGCTTCCCGGCCTCGCCCTCAACCTGCAGCTGGCATCCAAGGCGGCCAGGCCCGGCCAGGGTCGCTATGGCAACGCGCCACCCCAGCAAAGCAGCACTGCAGAGCCCGCCCCTTCCGGTTGAGACCCGGGCGGTGGGAAACTTTGAAGGGCGAACCACTGTCTCGAGGGTTCTTAGACCTGTACCAGCCCGCAGAAAGTTCTGTCCACATGCCAGTCCTGAAAAAAGCATGCACATCACATACATAAGTGGGCCCAAGAGCCGGTTGGCGCACACCTTTAATCCCAGCACTCGGGAGGCTGAGGTAGGCGGAGCGTTGTGAGTTCGAGGCCAGCTTGGGCTACAACGCGAGCACAAAGCCGGCCTGAGCTACCCTGTGCGACCCTGCCTCAAAACACAAGGGCTGGGAGTTTGACTTAAGCGCCTGTCTGGCAGGCGCGAGGTTGTGAGTTCAATCCCCGGTGCCGCAAAAAAAATAAAAAAATTAATTAATTAATTAAATAAAATAAAAATGAATAAAAAATAAGTGGGCCCAAGTCTCAAAAGCCACAGTCCTAGCGGGCTGCAGTGGTGCCGGCCTCTAATCTCAGCTACTCAGGAGGCTGAAGCAGGAGGGTGGCCAATTTGAAGCCAACCTGGGCAATTTAGTGATTTAGTGATACCCTGTCTCAAAATAAAAAATAAATAAATAAAAAGTGCTGGGGATGTAGTTCAGTACAAAGGTCCTGGGTTCAGTCTAGTCCTGGGGAAAAATAAAAGCCACCATCCATCCGTGGCCTTTGAGACCTGTGCGGCCTCTCCCCTTTCCTTTCAGCTTTGTCCCCTACTCCTCCAACCCATCTTTGCCTCAGCTACTACACACCGACTTCCTTTTGTTCTTAGAAAACGCTGGGCCTCTCCTTGCCTGGGGCCACTGAATCCTCTACGCCGATAGAACCACCCTGTTCCCAGTCAAACTTCCACAGCTACTTGCCCATCCTCAGGCCTATTTGTGCTTTGTGTAGCACTTAGCACCAACACACTTGTGCACACGCAGTTATTTTCTGTCTTTGAAGACAAAGTTTCTTTTTTCCCACCCACTTTTATTGTCAGTAAATAATAGTGTTTGGGGTAGAGTATTTGCCTAGCATGCATGAAGGATTCAACCCCCAATATTGAAAAAAAAAAACAACTCATGCTGGGGTTGGGGGTGCATGCCTATAATTCCAGCAGTCTGGGAAGCTGAGGCGGGAGGATCCCAAGGTGGTTTTTTGTTTGCTTGTTTTTTGTTTTGAGACGGGGTCTTGCTACGTAGTTCAGGCTGGTCTTGAACTCACTATGTAGCCCAGGCTGGCCTCAAACTTGTGGAGATCCTCCTCCTCCTCCTCAGCCTCGGAACTACTGAGTTCTCAGGCATGTGCTGCCACTGCTGCCCAGCCTTTAAGGCTGGGCAGTTTAGTAATTTAGGTGAGACCCAGTCTCTGCATAAAAAATGAAAAGGGTGGGGAATGTATCTTAATGGGAAGGCACTGAGTTCAAGACCCCCAACCACCGCCACCAAAACACAGCAACCAGTCAAACACAGAAAAGCATAACTAATATTAATGCCTGGCACAATTACTGGCACTTTGCCACACTGGAAAGCAGACTCAGGCACGGTGTTATGCACCAGTAATTTCAGAATTACAGGCAGCTAAGTTAGGGAGAAATAGTAACCGGCAGTCAGACAGGGCCAGGCCCCGGAGGGAGTCGGTGCAGAGGATGGGAACACAACACAGCTGTGACTGGAGGCGTCTGCGGAAGATTAAAGAAACCACGGCCAGATTTACCTGCTTCCCTAAAGGATAAATGAAAGTTTGAGACTACTGGTGTCACCGTTCTGAGATTTCCCATATAAACCATTATCTCATTAGAAGTGGGCCATCCTCTCCTATCCGCTAAGACTAAGACTAAAGACAAAGTTATAGACTATATAGATTATCAACCAATGCTAATGATGTCATCCGAATGCCATTGCTACTATCAGATCAATATTACCTAATTGGCTGCACTCAGGATCCTTTTTTTTTTTTTTTTTTTGGGTACTGGGGATCAAGCTCACAACCTCGCACCTACCAGGAATGCACTTAGGCCACTGAGCTAAATCCCTGGCCCTATTTTTTGAGAGAGGATCTCACTATGCAGTTCAGGTTGGCCTTGAACTCACTTTCTACCCCAGGCTGATCTGGAACTCACAATGATCCTCCTGCCTCAGCCTCCTGAATGCTGGGATTGAAGGCGTGTGCCACCATGCCTGGCACTTGTGATCTTATTGGTGGATGATAGTTTTGACCCGCGTTGTACCCACCTCTTGACTCTGCTCTATAAAACTTCCTTTGAGAGGTGGGCTCCTTGGCAACCCACTGTCCCTCAGGAGCTCTTCCTGTTCCCCATTCTCATTCCCCAATAAATTTTCCTAATCAACCTCCATCGTTCCTTTTTTTTTTTTTTTTTTTTTTGCGGCACCAGAGATTGAACTCACAACCTCGTGCCTGTCAGGCAGGCACATTTTTTGAGGCAGGGTCGCACTGTGTAGCTCAGGCCGGCCTTGCGCTCGTGTTGTAGCCCAAGCCGGGCTCGAACTCACAACGCTTCTCCTACCTCAGCTTCCCGAGTGCTGGGATTAAAGGCGTGCGCCACCATGCCTGGCTATTTCCCCACTCTTTCCTCACTTTTCCCCTTTTTTACATTGGAAGTTACTGTTTCATTTCATTTACGTATTTTTTTTTGTTTTTTATTTATTCATTTATTTTTTTGATGTGAAAGTTTATTTTTATTTGGGTGTTTCTGATTATTATTTTTTTTATTTTAAAGGGAGTAAAACAGAACAGTAAAATGAAACAAAACAAAACAGGGATAAGACAATAGGAAATCTACAGTCATTACTATATTGCATGTTGTTATCCTCTAAATAGCTGCTCGGCCTTCCCGCCCCAGGTCTGCAAAGTCAGTCAAACAACATAAATGTCAGCTTGCTTCCTGACTTCAGTTATTAGCATCTCAGCCTGTGTCCTATCCGTTGCTTACAGCCGGGGTGGGATGGGGTGAGGGGTGGGCCTGGAGGCAGAGGCTCCCCCACTGGCAGGGCCGCCTCCCGCAAATGGCGGGGGTGCTTCGTGGCTTCCTTACAGCGTCTCCCTGGCAGGCGGGGCCGTCACCCCGGTTTTCTTATTTTTGGTAGATTCCTGAATTATCTCTCTCCAGGGGCTTCAAGTCTCAGTTCAGATCCTTCCTGTGTCCATGGCACCCGCCTCTCTCCTCCTCCTCTTCCTCATGTTGCTATATTCCAGGATCTCGATACCAAAGCTTGGAGAGGTTCTTTCTCTGCTGCTCACCACTCTACTGTTTCCCCAGAAGTTTGTCTCTTTATTTTTTGAGGCAGGGTCACAATATGTAGCCCAGGTTGTCTGTGAACTCTCAGTGATCCTCCTGCCTCAGCCTCCCAAGTGCTGGGCTTAAAGGCATGCTCCATGTCGCCTGTGGTTGTTTACTTTATACCGCCATCATCTTCCCTGTGCTTGCCATGGAGACTCACCCACTTACCCACTGCCTGCCCATCTCTCACAGAAGTGAATGGACCCATTCCAAACTCTGAGCCTGCCTTCCTGACTGGCCTGGCCCTGTTCGGAAGTCCACCCTGGCCCTCATGCCTCCGACACTGGGCCCTCCTTGTCTGCTCTCCTCCCCTCCGCAGGCACCTGGCAGCAGCCCCAGCCAGCCTGCACCCTGGAACAAACTGTCCCTTGGCCGGTGGCCCTGTCCGAGCTGCCTGCCACCTGCTGAACGGCTTCTTGCAGTAAGCAGGCTGGCACCCAGCCCCAGCCTCAGTCCTGCGGCTAGGGCCACTTCCGGGCCCTGTGGCTTATCTGAGTAGACCGGCTGGAAGGGCAGGTCACACATCTACCAGATTCTTCTCCCTGTGACAGGGACAGATCTGGTGGCATTTTCCACCACGTGGGTGGCATGGCCTGACCTCTCCCTAGCGTGTCTGGAGGCTCCTGCCCCAAATACCTTTCCATATCGCTTGGCTGATCAACAGCTGGAATCCGGACTCCTCCAAGGGATGCTGTGTACAAGTTGGGGTGCGGGGAGTTCCCTGTGTGTCTGGGGCACAGGGACGTCCAGTGCCCCTGCCCACCAGCAGGGAGATGATCTCTGGGGTGGTGTGGCCCCAGGACGTTTTACCGTCTCCAGAGCTCTGGCCTAGGAGCTGCCCAACTCCAGGGGGCACTGCTCCCGCGGACAGCACAGCAGAGAGAAAGGGGAGCCCAGGGCTGGCCGGCTGGGTCCCCAGATTCCCAGAAGGAGCAGGAAGGACCCACCTGTCTGCACAATAGACAAAGGTGGCGTCAGCCCAAGAATCCATCAGCAGGTGAAAGAGTAAACAAAATACGCTCCACATACAAAGGGATATTATTCAGCAATTAGAAGGAATGAAGCTCCCGGGCACGCTGAGGATGCAGCGGAATCTTGGAAACGCGGCACAGTCATGGGAGCCAGACTAGGCCCCTTCCCATGATTCCGTGCATTTGAAATCTGCCTAATCACCCAGGCATGGTGGCTCTCACCTTTAACATCAGCCCTCTGGGAGGCTGAGGCAGGAGGGTTGCCAGCTTGACCCCAGTGTAGGCAATTTAGAGAGACCCTGTCTCAAGACTAAAAAAAAAAAAAAAAAAAAAAAATGTGGCCAGGCATTGTGGCACAGGCCTGTAATCCCAGCCCTCGGGAGACTGGGGCTGCAGGATTGCCAAGAGTTTGAGGCCAGCCTGGGCTACATATCGATACCCTATCTCAAAAAACAAACAAACAAACAAACAAACAAAAACCCCCAAAAATAAAAACATAAAAAAAGGGGCTGAGGATAAAGCTCAGTGTGAAGGCCGTGGGTACCACACACAAACACACACCCACCCCTGAACCAGCCAGAATAGATAGGTGGGTTCATAAAGGCAGACGCACAGATTAATGGCAGAAGGAAGAAGCGAGAGGGGAGGGCATGGGATTTCTTTTTGGGATGACAAAATTGTTTTAAAACTGAAGGTCCTGGGGATTTAGCTCAGTGGTTTAAGTGCTTGCCTGGTAAGCACAAGGTCATGTATTTGATTCCCCAATCCCCTGTAGCAAACAAAACAAAACAAAACCCCTGAAGGTCCTAATGGTTGCACTTTGCTGTGAATAGAATTAGAACCATCCCCCTCCCAAAAAAAAACACCAAAAAACAAAAACAAACAAACAAAAAAAAGCCACATTGATTTGCACACATTAAATGAGTAAATTGTATGACATGTGAATTATCTCTTAATAAAGCAATTTTTATATTTATCTTTTTTTTTCTTTTGTTTTGTACCGGGAATTGAACTCAGGACCTTGCGCTTGCTGGTCAGGCGCTGTGTCATTGAGCTACATCCCAGGCCTCATATTTGTTTTTTTGAGTCAGAGCCTTGCTATATATTCCAGGCTGGCCCTAAATTGACCATGAGCCCAGACTAGACCCAGACTCACCTATCCAGAGTGCTGGGATTACAGATTTGCACCACTATGCCCCAGCAATAGTCATTTTTAGAAGTCTCCTGTGCAGAATGGGCGCCCTCTAGGGGATCTCGGGTTTCCAGAATGAGCCACTGACCAGTGTTGAGACAGGGTCTTACTATGTGGTGCAAAATGGCCTTGGGCTCCTGACCCTCCTGCCTCAGCCTCCAGAGTGCTAGGGTTACAAGCTTATGAATCACACCTGTCTAGTTTTGTTTGCTGTGGTGCTGGAAATTAAACCCAGGCCTGATGCTTGCCAGGGTACTACACTCCCAGGAGAGGTAACGGCATGGTCGGCCGTGTCTAATGACCTTCTGTGTTGTGCTGGGCATTGAAGCCCAGGCTTTGTCTACCACTGAGCTACGCCCCAGCCCCTGTATACCTTTGTACTGAAGTGTAAATACATAGGAAAATAGATGTATCATCAGTGCACAGCTTGAGAAATTGTCACAAACTCAACACGACTTTCTGTGAGAACTGACACACTGGGACTGTCTTTCTTTCTTTTTTTGCGGCACCGGGGATTGAACTCACAACCTCACACCTGCCAGGGCAGGCGCTTAAGCCACTGAGCCAAACTCCTGGCCCTAGTTTTTTGAGGCAGGGTAGCACTATGTAGCTCAGGCCGGCCTTACTCTTGCATGGTAGCCCAAGCTGGCCTCGAGCTCACAACGCTCCTCCTACCTCAGCCTCCCGAGTGCTGGGATTAAACAAACTTCTTTCTTAAAAAAAATATTGTGGTCAGCAAAATGCTCCGTGAGAAGCAAACATGTTTGCAGGAATAAACCTATGGAAATTACGGTGTTTGAAAACAGTGTTGTTACGCAATGCAATAAAACTAATAAATCATTCCAAGGAAGAACACACAGTTTCACTAGCAATTAAAGAAGTGAAAGTTAAAATAACCCTGTAAAACCATTACACACTGTCTAGACTAGGAGAAGTGTGTAGAAATGATGGACTGTAGCACTGGCTACACCGCAGGCCGAGACACCATGACACACTGCCAGTGAGTCAGCCTTGCAATTAGGTAAATTCTTCCCAAAATCCGTCTCAGCCAGGTGTGGTAGCAAAAGCCCAACACTCTGGGAGGCTGAGGCAGGAGGATCTAGAATTTGACCTCTGAGTGAGCAACTTAGTGACTTAGCGAGAGCTTGTCTCAAAATAAAAAATTTAAAAAGCACTGGGAATGTAGTTCAGCACGAGAGCCCTGGCTTCAATCTCAAAAAAGAAAAGCCACTTAATCACTACTGTTTATTCAATAAATGGCTGGTATTGTTATTGTGGTTTGGGACAAAAATCCTGGCTTTGGGCCAACAGATTAGGATTGGCCACCTGCCACCAAATGCCAGTCCCAGAGATGGCGCCTCCGAACACTGGGGTGCATAGATAAAAGGCTTCAAGATCTGTCTTCCATGGGTTGGCCGAAGCTCTGGGGCTTTATAGAAAATGAGAGCAAGGGGGTTGGCAGAGTGGCCACCCCCTGGTCCCACTGGCGACTGCTGGGTCGGCCCAGGCCCTGGGTAATCCTGGCCCAGAGGAGTGGGCTAAGGGGGCTCTGGGGCATCGTCCCCTGGGGATGGAATAGCCCTATTCTCCCCGGGGGAAACTGCTCCTCAGAGTGGTGACAGGGGCGCCTGTATGCATCACAGACTTCCCCCAAATGCTGACATGTTATTTATTTTAAAATTTCATTTTTAAAAAGCTGGGTGTGGTGGTGCACGGCTTTAATCCCGGCACTCAGGAGGCTGAGGCAGGAGGCTGAGGCAGGAGGATCGTTGTGAGTTCAAGGCCAGCCTAAACTGCATAGTGAGACTCTGTCTCAAAAAACAGGGGTGGGGATTTAGTTCAGAGGCCTAAGGGTCTGCCTTGCAGGCATGAGGTTGTAAGTTCTATTCCTAGTACCAAAATAAAATAAAATAAAATTTCCTTTTTAATTTATTTTTGGATTTTTTGAGATAAGGACTTGCTGTATAGTTGAGGGTGACCTTGAACACACTATGGAGCCTGACCTGGTCTTAAATGGGTGGTGATTCTGCTGCCTCAGCCTCCTGAGTTCTGGGATTATCGGCATATACCACCACGACCAGGTAAAATTTTTTTTTTATTTTTTCATTTTTGGATACTGAAAATAGAACTCAGGACCATGAGCTTGCCAGGCAGGTGCTGTGCCACTGAGCTAAATCTCAGCCTGAAGACTTTGTGTTAGTCCACATTTGCAGTACATAACGATTACATTCCTTGTGGGGAGTTGGTGCCTGTATATAGCACATTTTAACTCTTCTTACTTCCCCCTCCCTTAACATTACATAATTGTTTTAAAAAGGTTTACTTTCCACAATAATATACGGCTCGTAGGTATTTTAAAAATCAGGACCAGGTGTTGAGGCTGAGGCAGGAGGATTGCCATGAGTTTGAGGCCAGCCTGGCCTACATAAGGAGACCCTGTCTCAAAAAAATAAAAACAAACCAGCAAACTCAGGTTCACCTTTGTCTAGGTGGAGCCAAAGTTTTGTCCCAAGCTTCTTGACCTAGGAAGATTACATTCCCTCTCATTTCACAGAATTACCTCTGAGGGAATAATACAATGGGTAGGGGAAGACTTTTTTTTTTTGGTACTAAGAATTGAATCAGGACCTTGTACTTCCCAGACAGGTGCTGTGCCACTGAGCTATATCCCTGGCACCCAGAAAGACATTTTTGTGAAAATATACACATGATTGCTACACATCATATAAGGAAAACTGCAAAATGCCCACAAGAACCAACTAGGTTGGGCCTGGCACACTCAAGGTTTAATATAAAAAAGCAATTCTGTTGTACCTATACCCAGCAATACTATATCATATACTTCAAATCTTATCAAGGGTGTAAATCTGTTAAATGTTCTTATCACAATAAAGTAAAATCATATAAAACAATGCCGGGTGTGGTGGGCCATGCCAGTAATCCCAGCACTCTGGTAGGCTGAGGTAGGAGGATCACAAGTTTGAACCCAGCCAGAGCAATTTAAGGATTTAACAAGACCCTGTCTCAAAAAATAAAAAAGCAGGACCGGAGATTTAGCTCAGTGGTGTAAGTGCCTGCTTGGTAGGTGAGAGGTTGTGAATTCAAGCCCTGGTACAAAACAAACAAACAAACAAACAAATAGATGAGTGAAACAAAGATTTAATAAATAAATAAAAATAAAAAAGGGCTGGAGACGCAGCTCATTGCAAAGGTTCTACGTTCAATCTCCAGTACTGCAAAAACAAACAAAAATCATATATATATATACAGAGTCCGCCAAAAAAAATGTATATGCACTTCAGGAAAGGAAAAATAGTATGATGCTTTTTCATCAGATGGTGTTACCCTCGTACGGGGGACCCTAGAGGGTGTCATACATGGCAGAAAACCCACCAGAAGAAATTGAAAACGCACATGCGGCAGTCTCAGTGACCAAGGGTACCTGAGCAGCAGATCTCTGTACTAATAAACTGTGGGCACCTCTTGCAATTGAAGAGCCCAGAGGTAACTCACATTAATTTCATGATGTCTCAATAAATTTAGTATTAAAATATTTATACGAGTTTCTCTTTTCCTGAAGTGTGTATACCTTTTTTTGTTTGTTTGTTTGAGGACTTTATGTGTGTCTGTCTGTGCGTGTGCTGAGTGTATATTCAAACGTTTAGCAAAGCTACACTATTCATCGAGTCCCCGGCTCTGGCTCTTTAAAAAAGTCAGAAGCAGACGGAGAAAGGAGGCGGGTTATGAAGCTGACGACATAAGCGTCATGCCTTATTTAAATGAGCATGCGCAAAGCCACGTTCCTGTACTCACTGCGCCTGCGCCAATTGAAGGGCGAGCAAGTACTCTGCTCCGCCTATCTGGTGGGCGGAGATACTCGCGTGAGTTCGGAGAACCCGCATTCTCCCGCTCAATTAAACAGTTTCGCCCCTTTGCACATGCGCAGAGCTCAACTCTAGACGGAGATTCCTGAGTGGCAGGTGGAGTTGCGCCTGCGCCCTGACCATCCTTGCCGTAAGTGGGCGGGATACGTCACAGTGCCGAAAGGGGAGAGGCGCGCGGCGCAGAGAGTCTCAGGGAGGGTGGGGGTAGTAACTGCCGCCTCTGCGAACCTACTTTTCGATTTTGTGGCTAAGACAGGGAGGGTCACGCTGTGTCGTCTGGGGTGGCCTTGAGCTTGCTTTGTAATCCAGGCTGGCCTCGAACTCGCAGTGATCCTCCTGCCTTAGCCTCTCGAGTGCTGGACTTAAAGGCGTGTGCCACCACGCCGGCTCCTTTTTATTCTTTTTTTATTTAATGAAAATAAATTTATTGAAAGATAACAATGAATGACCCCAATGTTAGTACTACCAAATCATTACAGATGCCTTTTGCTTTATAATATTTGGACAGTAGGCGAACAAAATATGAAACATCAACTTTTTTTTTGCGGTATCGGGAATCTAACTCACAACCTTGCGCCTGGCTAGGCAGGCGCTTAGGCCACTGAGCCAAACCTCAGTCGTATTTTTTTTTTGAGGCAGGGTTGCACTATGTAGTTCAGGCCGGCCTTGCTCACGTTGTAGCCCAAGCCGGCCTTGAACTCACAAAGCTCCACCTACTTCAGCCTCCAGAGTGCTGGGATCAAAGGCATGTGCCACTATGCCTGGTCAGTGTTAACATTTTAAAACTATATTTTATAGCCGGGCGTGGTGGCGCACGCCTTTAATCCCAGCACTCGGGAGGCTGAGGTAGGAGGAGCGTTGTGAGTCCGAGGCCGGCTTGGGCTACAACGTGAGCACAAGGCCGGCCTGAGCTACATAGTGTGACCCTGCCTCAAGAAACTAGGGCCGGGAGTTTGGCTCAATGGCTTAAGCACCTGTCTAGCAGGTGTGAGGTTGTGGGTTTGATCCCCTGGTGCCATAAATAAAATAAAATAACACATCTTACATAATACAAACATCAAACCATCATTGGTCCGTATTTTTTCTCTGAAGTGCACGGTTTAGGACATCTTCACCGTCGTGTGCACGGTATAGACAAAACAGGCCCCTGCGTTGTATTATTTTTTTAATAAATAAAAACATCAGGAAAACAGAAGATAAGCAGCACCTGAAGCCTTGGATATTGGTAACTAAATGCTGATACCCAAGTGAACTAGCTCCTTAAGTGTTACTAAGAGCTGTATTCTTTATTTTGATACAGGGCCTCACTAAATTGCCCAGGGAGGCTGGAACTTGAAGTCCTCTGTGTCAGCCTCAGGAGTGCCTCAGGTGCCTGGCTGTTTTTTTTTTTTTTTTTTTTTTTTTTTTTTTTTTTTTTTTTTTTTTTTTTTTTTTTTTTTTTTTTCTATCTTTTTGAAACAGGGTCTCACTATACAGTTCAGGCTGGTCTTGGGCTCACTTTGTAGTCCAGGCTGGTCTTGAATTTGCAGTGATCCTCCTGCCTCAGCCTCCTGAGTACTGGGATTACAGGAGTGAGCCACCACACCTGGCTGCCTGGTTGTTTTTATTTAACTTTTTTTTCAACCTGTGCATATGTAGGCATCCAGTCCTGAGGTTGTTTAGACAAGAGGAAAAAGGACATTAAGGTGGGGGGGAAGTTTCTCTGTTCCTAAAACCTTTATTTAACACACATAGACAAAAATAATTTTGCGAAACCTTTTTAAAATGTAAAAGTACGGACCATGGATATAGCTCAGTTGTATAAGCGTCTGCCTGGCAAGCGCAAGGTCCTGAGTTCGATTCCCAGTACAAAAAAATCTAAAAGTAAAAACTGGAAGGGCTGGTGCACACCTGTAATCCCTGCACTCGGGAGACTGAGGCAGGAGGATCATTGTGAGTTCAAGACCAGCCTGGGCTACAGAGTGAGCTCAAGGCCAGCCCAAACTGCATAGTGAGACCCTGTCTCAAAAAATAGGGCCAGGGATTTACCTCAGTGGTCTCATTGCCTGCCTGGCATGTGCGAGGTTGTGAGTTCGATTCCCGATACCAAAAATTAATAACAGTAAATAAATAAAAATAAAAATAAAAAGGACAGGGCAGGGAGGATAACAAAGTTTCCATCTACATGTACATATGGTTCATGGGAAATTGTAAAACAAGAGCCAGAGAAGAAGTCTGAGCCTGGCGCAGTGGGGCACCCCTGTGATCCCAGCACTCAGGAGGCTGAGGCAGGAGAATCATTTTGAGTTCGAGACCAGCCTGGGCTACAAAGTGAACTCAAGGCCAACCTGAACTGCATAGCGAGACCCTGTTTAAAAAAGGCAAAAGGAAAAAAAAAGATGAAGGAAGTCTTCACGGAGCTGTGTGGCTCGTGTCATCAAGGTTACCAGTGCTTTGAGGTCCCATGCACGCGTGTATTAGCTGTGACTCCTATGCAGTTAAGAGACCTGGTTTTGTCCTGTAGGTGTGGCGAGGCGCAGGTGACCGTCATTCCGTCTCTGGCTGGATGACTTCCCAGAGGACAGTTAGCTATGGGAGCCGCCTGGGCAGAATCATGATCCCGTAGGGTTTAGCAGATGTCTTGGCCAAGTAGTAGGATGACATCCGAGAGCTCGGGCAGCCTGGCTTGGCGGTGCACACCTGTAATTCAGCTGCCAGGCTGAAAGTTGAGCAATTTTTTTTTTTTTTTTTTGCGGCACCGGGGATCGAACTCACAGCCTCATGCCTGCCAGAGCAGGTGCTTAAGCCACTGAGCCAAACTCCCGGCCCTGGTTTTTTGAGGCAGGGTCGCACTATGTAGCTCAGGCCAGCCTTGCGTTCATGTTATAGCCCAAGCGGGCCTCGAACTCACAACGCTCCACCTACCTCAGCCTCCCGAGTGCTGGGATTAAAGGCGTGCGCCACCACGCCCGGCTAAGTTGAGCAATTTAGAAAAACCACATCTCAAAAAAAAAAAAAATTTTTTTTTTCCTTTTTCTAGGGATTTAGCTCAGCGGTGCCAGTGGTTGCCTGGCAAGTGCGAGGTGGTGAGTTCCATCCCTGGTACCAAAAATAAATAAAAAAAATAAAAATTGGTTTTTTTGGAGACAAATTCTACCTATGTAGTTCAGACTGTCCTTGAACTCACTAAGTAGCCCAGGCTAGCCTTGAACTTGTGGTGATCCTCCTGCCTCAACCTCTTCAGGTGCTGGGATTATAGGTGTGAACCACCACACCTGACTCCCAAAATAAAAATTTTAGAGAGGGAAAAGAATGTAGTTCAATTTTTTTTTTTTTGTACCAGGAATGGAACTCATGACCTTGTGCTTGCCAGGCAGGTGCTTATGCCACCGAGCTAAACCCCTGGCCCCCTCTTGGAGTTCTTATGAGAACTAAACAAGATGGCATTTGTGAAAACCTGCTGTAAACCTTGAGGTACTGCTTGGCTGGAGGAAGGGGAAATGTCCCAGGTGATGTTTGCCTCTTGTCAAACACAGGGCACTAAGCCCGAGCTGTCACAAGTCTCCCAGGCACTCTCCCTTCTGCGAGCAGCAGTTCTCTTCCCAGTGCAGATTAGCCCACTGGCTGCTCCCAGGAAACCCACTTGGTCAGTTTTAAACCACCAGTCAAATGACATTTGCTTTTCATTGAAAAATCAACACAAGCCGGGTGTGGTGGTGCATGCCTTTAATCCCAGCACTTGGGAGGCTGAGGTAGGAGGAGCGTTGTGAGTTCGAGGCTGGCTTGGGCTACAACAGGAGCACAAGTCCAGCCTGAGCTGTGTAGTGCAAACCTGCCTCAAAAAACTGGGGTCGGGAGTTTGGCTCAGTGGCTTAAGTGCCTGTCTGGCAGGTGCGAGGTGGTGAGTTCAATCCCCGGTGCCACAAAAAAAAAAAAAAAAAAAAGAAAAAAGAAAAGAAAAGAAAAATCAACACAAGCTGGGTGTGTTGCCGTATGCCTATAATCCCAGTACTCAAAGGCTGAGGCAAGAGGATCACCATGAGTTTGAGGCCGGCCTAGGCTACATAAGCAAGTTCAAGGTCAGCCTAAACTACATAGCAAGACCCTGACCCAAAGAAACAAAGGTCAGCACAAACAAGAATCTGAGAGAAATAATTTTTTTTTTTTGAGATAGGGTCTCGCTACGTAGTTCAGGTTGCCTTGAACTCACTGTGTAGCCCAAACTGGCCTCGAACTGGCAGCAATCCTCCTGCCTCAGTCTCCCAAGTGCTGGGATTATAGGCATCTGCCACCATGCCCTGGTATTGTTGATTTGGAAAGCAAATAGTTTTCCTTATGAAGCTTGAATGAAACTGGAAGTATTTTTCCTACCCAATCATATATATATATATATATATATATACTTTTTTTTTTCTTGCTTGCTTGCTTTCTTTCTTGCTTTCTCTTTTGAGACAGGGTCTCACTATGCTGCTCAGTTTGGCCTTGAGCTAACTTTGTAGCCTAGGCGGCTCTTGAACTCGAAATAAACCTCCTGCCTCCTTCTCCCGAGTGCTGGGATTACAGGTGTGCGCCACTACACTTGGCTACCTACCCAATCATATTAACTGGCTCTTCTGTGAAGGTTTTTGGGTGAGGGGAAATAGTATTAATTAATGAATTGTTGAATAAACCTTTTGCCTTTTGTTGGAGGAAAAAAAATTCAACACATGGCCAGCAGGTGGCGCTATGATACAACTTTTAATTTGGGGTCCCCAAAGCAAAGCACACGCAAAAAAAGCCACATTGCCTACTCACTGGAAAATTTTTCTTGTTAATTTTCCAATTTTCTATGTTTAGCACTAGACAAAAGAACTTGATAAATATGGCTTAATTGTGGAACGGTTAGACAGTTCTTCAAATGCACTGAATAAACTTAAAAACATAAAAAAACATTGGCATTGTCTCTCTGCAGTGGGATTTTTGCTTTGAAATAATGAGTTTAACCAGGCATGGTGGTGCACGCCTATAATCCCAGCACTTGGGAGACTGAGGCAGGAGGATTGCCATGAGTTCAAGACAAGCATGGTTTACAGAGTGAGTTCAAGGCCGCCTGAAGTACATAGTGAGACCCTGTCGCAAACAACAACAAATCCTCCCAAAAAAGTATATTTTATAATATACATACATATATGTAGGCTTAATGTGAAGGCTCTGCGGTTAATCCTCAGTGCCACACCAATGAAAAGACATCAAAATATGTCTGCAGAGTTAGTAAAGGGTCTCCATTCCCATTTTCCTTCTCCTCATGTTTATTTGGGGCAAGCAAAGCAAGGCGTCAGCCCCTGGGAGAGGATGATGGTGTGGGTGGAAGATGGTCCCATGTCAGAGGTGGTGATTGGATGAGCAAATTGCTACAGATAAATTACTTGTCCAATCCCATTTGAGAAGGGAGAAGACAGTAGCAAATAGGAAGAAAGGAAGAAACTAGAAAGAACACTGTGAATTGGAACTGGGTATTGGTGTGGTTGCAAATTTTTTTTTAGAAAGAGTCTCACTGTGTAGCCCAGCCTGGCCTCGAGCTCACAGTGAATCTTCTGCCTCATCCTCCAGCGTGCTGGGATGACAGATGTGTGCCACCAGGCCTGGCCTTCAATCCTTCAATATATGTGTGTGTGTGTGTGTGTGTGTGTATTTTTTTTGAGATAGGGTCTCACTATACAGTTCAGGCTGGCCTTGGGCTCACTTTGTAGCCAAGGCTGGTCTCGAACTTTCAAATTTTGTATTACAGTCAGACATGGGGCTGCACAACTGTCATCTCAGCAACTCTGGGAAGCTGAGGCAGGAGGATCACAATTTTGAGCTCAGTGAGGTCAATTTAGTGACTTGAGGCCCTGACTGAAACAAAACAAGAAAAGGCACTGGGGTGACACTCCATGCAAAGGCCCTGGGTTTAACTTGCAGTACCAAAAGTTGTAAATAGGTATAACTATAAAAGTATAAATGCAAGGGCTGGGAGTTTGGCTCAGTGACTTAAGTGCCTGTCTGATAGGTGCGAGGTTATGAGTTCAATTCCTGGTGCTGCCAAAAAAAAAAAAAAGTATAAATGCATATAAACACACACACGCATGCATCTGCGTGTTCATGCATACACATGCATACACATACACTCATGCACACACACGCACACACGCAGTCGCTAACCAGCCCCTGAGGTGGCCTGGCCTGCGACGCCGCCCAATGCTGCACACCTGTAGAAACCGCAACCTGGTTTCTTCACACTGCTCTGCACTAACGGAACCAGCATCCCCTCCAGGACAACTGCCTCCAGAGATGGGGCAGAGACAGCACGAGCTACACGGGAGACAGCCGCTTACATCAGCAGGGAAGCAAATGCCCCGAGTGTGATGGGCCCGGAAGCCACCCTGGCCACTATGTGGCCTCGTTCGAGACAACCTGAGCTTCAAAATCCATAGCCAAGCCAGGCGTGGTGGTGCACATGCCTGTAATCTGAGCATTTGGAAAGCTGAAGCAGGAAGATCACTGCCAGTTTGAACCCAGCCTGGGCTACATGGTTTAAGGCCAGGCTAAACTGCACAGTTAGGCCTTGTCTCAAAACAAACAAACGTAAAAAGCAACCCATAGCCAGAGTAGATTATAAATCATCCACCAAAGTAGAAAACACAAGTTTGTGCTGATACACATAAAGGATAGATGTTTCAAAGAGCAGAATCTTTTTTTTTGCAGCACCAGGGTTCAAACTCACAACCTCACACCTGTCAGACAGGTGCTTAAGCCACTGAGCCAAACTCCCAGCCCTGGTTTTTTGAGGCAGGGTCGCACTAGGTAGCTCAGGCCGGCCTTGTGCTCACGTTGTAGCCCAAGCCGGCCTCGAACTCACAATGCTCCTCCTACCTCAGCCTCCCAAGGCGCTGGGATTAAAGGCGTGCGCCACCACACCTGGCTTACAAACAGGAAATTACACACATGAGACAGCTAAATGCACGGGAAGATCGGGATCAGATCCCTGTGCTACAAGGGTAACTAGAAAACAAGAGCAGAGAGCTGTGGCAGGTTGCTGATTTTTATTTTGATGATCATACTGTAGCTTGCTAGGAGAATGTTCTTTTCTTTTTGTTTTCTTTTTGGTCTTTTTGAGATAGGTTCTCTATATAGTTCAAGGTGGAGTTGAACTTACTTTGTAGTCCAGGCTGGCCACAAACTCTATGGTGATCCTCCTGCCTCAGCCTCATAAGTGCTGGGATTATAGGCACGTACAACCACAGCCAGTTTGAGAATGTTCTTTATTTTCAGCAAATACCACTGAAGTCTTTGACCAAAGGAGGGGGCTTACATCCGTAATGTACTCTTTTTTTTTTTTTTTTTTTTTGGTACTGGGGATCAAACTCACAACCTCGCGCCTGCCAGGCAGGCACTTACGCCACTGAGTCAAATCCCCAGTCCTATTTTTTTTTTAATTTAAAAATTTTTTTCCCTTGTCCTATTTTTTGAGACAGGGTCTCACTATGCAGTTCAGGCTGGCCTTGAACTCACTTTGTAGGCCAGGCTGGTCTCAAACTCACAACGATCCTCCTGCTTCAGCCTCCCGAGTGCTGGGATTACAGGCATGCGCCACCACACCCGGCATCCATAATTTACTTTTAAGTGGATCAGAAAAAAATGATTTTTCTTTTTTTTTTGCGGCACCAGGGGTCGAACTCACAGCTTCACGCCTGCTAGACAGGTGCTTACGCCACTGAGCCAAACTCCTGGCCCTAGCTTTTTGAGGCAGGGTCGCACTATGTAGCTCAGGTTGGCCTTGCGCTCGAGTTGTAGCCCAAGCGGGCCTTGAACTCACAATGCTTCTCCTACCTCAGCCTCCCGAGTGCTGGGATTAAAGGCGTGCGCCACCACGCCCGGCTTGTTTTTGGTTTTTTGAGACAGGGTCTCACCATGCAGACCCGGCCAGCCTCGAACTCACTATGTAGCCTCAATTGGTCTTGGACTCACAGTGAACTCCCTGGCTCGGCCTTCTGAGTGCTGGGATTACAGGTGTGCGCCATCACACCCAGCTTGACCATTTCTGTTACGTTAAATTTGCCCAATCTTTCACAAGTGGGTAACAAAGAATCAAGAACTGTAATCAGGACGAACTCATTGCTTTTGGTGCCACTGTTTTCTTAGCAAACACGCTTTAATATCTGTTTTCAGGTGCCTGCGCAGTCCCATAATCACCACTAGCAGCCACGTAGGGGTTCATGATTATAGACGGAGCATGCGTGCTTCGTTGTCCCCGCTCGTGGGAAACCCAGCGTGGAGCCAGTTAGCGGCAGGTCTAAAAAGTACTGTTGTAAACATCGCTCAACACAATACCACGCAAAACACAAAGCCAAACGTCTCTTCAATGGCTTGGCGTAGTGCTCAGGACTATTTGGAGCAAAGACATTCGTAGGCAGTAGGCGAGAGAAGATTCCCCGGGGTTTTCACGATGCCGTGGACAGACGCACTCTTGTGCAGACGCGGCCTGGGTATTTTGCAGGACACGCGTACGGCACCTCCTGGTAGCTGCTGATTCCGGTCAGCTCCTTCCCGGGCTGCACCTCGGCCCCGGCGCGATAGCCTGTTGTAGTCCCAAATACTGAGTACGGTAATCGAAGTACTGTAATCCTTTCTCTAGTCTTCCTCACAATCCAAGAAATTATATTTATAAATCCACTGAGATGTTATTGGAATCCCGGCAAGTTAATTCCAATCCACCACCTCCAATGCAACCCACGGCGAGAGTAAAGACTCTGAGACATATTCAAGGTTAAGGGCAGCCAAGGGGTCCTGGGTCCAATTCTCGTGAGGATATGCGGACAAAGGCCTTGATCCTAGGCCTCTCCCAGAATTTATCAACTAGTGAAGCAAGGGGGTGGCTTGAGGATGAGTGACAGTGAGGATGGCGGGAACTACGTGAGTAACTCGAGCCGGCTGGCAAGGTAGTGAGAAAGGCATCTCTGCAAAATGCAGAGATAAAGATATGCAGAGGCATCAATTTGCATAACCCGATCAAGGTAGTGACTGAATTGTTTTAGGAGGCTGCTGCTACAGTTTCTTTCTTTCTTTCTTTTTTTTTTTTTTTTTGCGGCACCGGGGGATTGAACTCACAGCCTTGCGCCTGCCAGGGCAGGCGCTTAAGCCACTGAGCCAAACTCCCAGCCCTGGTTTTTTGAGGCAGGGTCGCACTATGTAGCTCAGGCCGGCCTTGCGCTCGCGTTGTAGCCCAAGCCGGCCTCGAACTCACAACGCTCCGCCTACCTCAGCCTCCCGAGTGCTGTCTTTCTTTCTTTTCTCTTTTTTTTAAATTTTTTTTATTTTGTGGCACCAGGGGATCGAACTCACAACCTCGCACCTGCCAGGCAGGTGCTTAAGCCACTGAGCCAAACTCCTAGCCCTAGTTTGTTTTTGTTTTGTTTTGTTTTTTTGTGGCACCGGGGATTGAACTTACAACCTCGCGCCTGTCAGACAGGCGCTTAAGCCACTGAGCCAAACTCCTGGCTCTGATTTTTTGAGTTAGGGTCCCACTGTGTAGCTCAGGCCGGCCTTGCGCTCAAGTCGTAGCCCAAGCTGGCCTCAAACTCACAATGCTCCCCCTACCTCAGCCTCCCAAGTGCTGTGATTAAAGGCGTGCGCCACCATGTCCGGCCTGCTTCAATTTCTGATACGTAAATTTTTATGCCCTGGGGACTCGAGGCTCATACCCAGCGGACATTCCTGGAGCTCACTGGCTCTGCCATCCCGCTGTGCCTATATATTTTATAGAGATCACTACAGGAGGAAACAGGACACTGTCTGATGGCTTTAGAGATTACATACCAGTACCTCGGCTAGCCTTATTTGCAATGCTTAGAGCCAATTGAAGAGAGAAGGAAATACCATAGTCAGCTCTGTATATATCAATATAAGGAAATAAGTCTTGATATAATCAAAGTTGCAAAGTTGTTCTGTATTCAAAGGGAGCCACTCAAATTGTCTCCCACAGTAGCCCAGATTTCAGAATCTTGGGGCTCTCCTAGCATCTGCAGAATCCTAATCTGCATCGCGCTGAGTGTGGTGGTGCACGCCTGCGAATTCCAGCACTCTGGGAGGCTGAGGCAGGAGGATGGTCAGTGTGAGGCCACTCTAGGCAACTCTGTTACTTAGTGAGAACCTGTCTCAAAATAAAAAATTAAAAACAGTTTGGGGTCACTGGGTGTGGTGGAATAAACCTATAACCCCAGGCTGAGGCAGGAGGATTGCCTGAACTCGAACCTGGCTACAAAGTGAGTTCAAGGCCAGCCTGGACTGCATAGGGAGATCTTATCTCAAAAAAACCCAAAAAACAAAAATCCCCTCCCAAACAGATCAAAAATCACTCCTCCCACAAGCAGAACAACGCTCATGGATCTCAAACACAGCATGCTGAGCGAGCTGCATAAAGGGACAGGACTCACCTTCTGGGCCCAAGCCAGCCCCCTGGGATGGACCACATGTGACACGACGTCCTGGGGGCAATGGGCATCAGTCAGCAGAGCTCAGAGAGTCGGGGACAGAGCAGGACGTCTGAGGGAAGCAGGGGGCTGGGCTTCTACTGGGGACACAGGGGCACCCAGAGTCCAGATGTCTGCGGAGTTCCCTCCAGTGCCCACCACGCCCCGACTGCGCAGGCGGAGGTCAGAGGGAAGCTAGGGAGCTGAGCAGAACTTGGGTGCCTGGGGTTGTGCAGCCCCCAGAACAGTGTTCATACCAAAGTGTCTGTCATCCAGCACTCAGGAGGCTGAGGCAGGAGACTCTCAAGTTTGAGCCCAACTTGGGCAGTTTAGTGAGACCCTGTCTCAGAATAGAAAACAAAAAGGACTGGGGATGAATTTAGTTTGTAGGTACTGGGTCCATTTTCCAGCAAAACACACACAGATAGGAATAGTTTCAGGAATTCTGAAATAGAAGAAGCAGGAGGAATCAGAAGGAGGAGGAGGGGAAAGAAGGAAAAGGAGAGAAGGAACCCCTGAGAAATTAAAATTCACAGGTTAATCTGACATCCAACCCACAATAAACAGGCATGCGCACAAACAATAAACTCTCAAGAGAAAAACAAAGAGTAAAATAATCAAAATAATCCAGAGTTGACAGAGATGTTACAATTATCAAACAGAGAAACTTAAAAGTAGTTATTACAATCTCGATTCATATACTGACAAGGTTGAGTAGGGGTATGGAAAATACAGACATGACCAAATAAGACTTGATTTTGGCAAGTTCGGCATGATAGAAGAAAAGTGAAAAGTCAGATGTAACAATAGGAATTGTCCATTTTTGGTGAGTGATTATATCACTATTTGTCAACACACATGAAACCGTGTATAGAAAGAGTGAGTTTTACCACATGTCAGTTATACTTCACTAAATCTCACAGGAAGAAACCACTAAATCTCACAGGAAGAAACCACTTTGGAATAGGATGGCTACGGTTTGCTTCAAAATAACACAAAAGATAGAGCTGGGAGTTTGGCTCAACAACTTAAGTGCCTGTCTGGCAGGCACAAAGCTGTGAGTTCGATTTCTGGTGCTGAAAAAAAAAAAAAAACCACAAAAGGCAGAGAAATGAGTGTGGATGTAGATGAAACAAAACTGGTTATCCGTTAATTATTTTTTGTTTCTTTTTCTATTTTTTTTTTAAACATGGTTTTGCTGTGTAGTTCAGGGAGGCTTTGAACTCCTTACTATGTAACGCAAGTTGCTCTTAAACTCTTGGCGATCTTCCTGCCTCAGCCTCCCAAGTGCTGTGATGGCTATCATTGGTTAAGTGATGAATCTGGGTACTGGGTACAATTTTCTTTACATATAGATGAAACCAGCAAAACAAAAACAATATATTTTCAGTACTCAGTAAGTTGAGGCAGGAGGATTTTGAATTCACAGCCAGACTCTGCCACTTAATGAGACCTTGTCTCAGAAAACCCAGGAAGACAAACAAACAGAAAGCATATAAATATTCCAGGTTGGCATTTTTTAGGCTCTCAAGCAAGTCAGTGTCATTAGAGCAGGACATTTTGTCTTGTCTTGTTTGTTGCTATGGTTTCAAATCTGAGAACAGTGGCTGGCACATAGTAGGTGCTTAGTATTTTTCTTGAGATCAAATCTTACCGTGAAGTTCAGGCTGGTCTTGTACTCACTATGTAGCCCAGATTGGCCTCAGACTCTAAGTGATCCTCCTGCCTGGGCCTCATGAGTGCTGGGATTAAAGGTATGCACCACCACGCCCAACCCCCATGTGTATTTTATTTTATTTTATTTTTTGGGGGGAGGGACAGAGTCTCACTATTACAGTTCAGGTTGGCTTTGAACTTACTATGTACCCCAGGCTGGCCTCGAACTCACAGTTGTCCTCTTGCCTCAGCCTCCCAAGCGCTGGGATTATAGGCGAGTGCCACCATGCTGGGCTTGCATATGCATTTTTTTAAATACATAAATGCGAAGGGGAAAAATTTAAATTTTAAATAAAAGCCTGTCCAGAACGTCCACTAAAACCAAGTGGACAGGTGCAGCAGGCCCGATAACAGGACGTCCCTTCCTTTGTGTAACGCATGCTTTGTATAACTGATAGCCTTCTGATGTAACCTGAAATGTTTAATTCCGCTAGCAACCCACGTTCTCACCCAACCCTCCAATCACATGCGCCAAATCTACCTATTACCTCCCTGCTCACTTTCCCTTTAAAAGTCCCGAAACCCTGCTGGGCAGGGCTCTGGCTCTTTGGGAGAGACGCTAATCGGATGCCCACCAGTGTAATAAACTGCCTCCTTAGAGTGTTTCTTCCTCCGTGCGTTTCTTCCTATGTTTGATCTGTTTTCTGCAACAAATGAAGGATTGCTCCTTTTCAGTTTTCAGCTCCAGCATTACACGCTAGAAAGTAATTGTCCAGAGACAGAAATCAACTGTGTTTGTCAGCTTTCAGTTGCTGTGAGAAAATATTTAAAAACAGCAACTAAGCCGGGCGTGGTGGCGCATGCCTTTAATCCCAGCAGTGGGGAGGCTGAGGTAGGAGGAGCGTTGTGAGTTCGAGGCCGGCTTGGGCTACAACGTGAGCGCAAGGCCGGCCTGAGCTACATGGTGCGACTCTGTCTCAGAAAACCAGGGCTGGGAGTTTGGCTCAGTGGCTTAAGCACCTGTCTGGCAGGCATGAGGCTGTGAGTTCGATCCCCGGTGCCACAAAAAAACCCCCAAAAAAACAGCAATGTAGACAGCGGTAAAGCTTCACAGCTGCTGCCCTGCCTCTCTCGCCTGTGGGCATCCGGTGCGTCAGCCTACATTTCCCATGATCCTCTCCAGCCGAACCCGGAAATGACACTCCCCGCAGGATGACAGCTTCCGCCCCCTCTTCTATAAGTGCCTTAGACGCTTTTCAATAAAACGAGACTTGATTGGAATCCTTCATCTTGTCTCCGTTTCTCTCTCCTCCTGTCCCTGTTTCATTCCCATTCCCCCTCCAGGTACTACCCTGCGGATTGTGGCTTTCGGGCAAGCCACACAGCAACTAAAGAGGAAGGAATTCTTTGGGGCTCATGGTTTCTGGGGTTTCAGTTCATGGTCAGCTGTGTTCTGTAGCTTTCAGGCTTATGGTGAGGTGGAATGATCATGGTGAAGCTGAGAGTGGTGGTGCATACCTATAATCCTAGTACTGGGAGGCTGAGGCAGAGAAGTGCCATGAGTTTGAGGCCAACCTGGGCTACAGAGTGAGTTTAAGGCTAGCTTGGACTGAATAGTGAGACCCTGTCTCAAAAAAAAAAAAATTATGGTGGAGGTTGGGTGTGGTGGTGCACATCTGTAATCCCAGCACTTGGGAGAATGAGGTAGGAGGATCACTGCAAGTTCAAGGCCAGCCTGGGCTACAAAGTAAATTCAAGTCCAGCCTGAACTGCATAGTGAAACTCTGTCTCAAAAAAACCCCACAAAAAAAACAAAAAACAAAAAATTCATGGTGGAAGGTATAGTGGACAAAAGTCACTCAGCTCACTGCAGCAGAAAACAGAGGGACAGAACACCAGGGAGGGGCAGGGGTGGGACCCGCCTCCTCCAGCCAGGGTCCCCCTTTCAGCCTGGTCGGCTGTGAGCACATCACCAGAGGAGCCCGCCCGAGGAAGGCAGAGGCCCCCATCCAGCCACTCCCCCAAGCCCAAGCCTTTGGCACAGCACGCCTTTGGGGACTCTTAGGGTCCACACCCTAACACTGACCTGTGTACCCTCGAGCACCCCCACCCCTGGGCCTGACACCCCAGTACAATAAACAGCTTTGGAATCTGATTGCCCCCAACACATCCTGAGCTTTGGGACTTCTGGTTTCCTAATCACCAGAGCTCTTGTCTCAGAGTCAGAGGTGGGAACCTAACTCACAGCCGGTCATTAGATCTTGGTTCACTCACACTCTTTTTTTTTTTTTTTTTTGTGGTACTAGGCTTTGAACTCACAACCTTGCGCCAGCCAGGCAGGCGTTTAAGCCGCTGAGCCAAACTCCCAGCCCTAGTTTTTTGAGGCAGGGTCGCACTGTGTAGCTCAGACCGGCCTTGTGCTCGCGTTGTAGCCCAAGCCGGCCTCGAACTCACAATGCTCCTCCTACCTCAGCTTCCAGAGTGCTGGGATTAAAGGCGTGCGCCACCACGCCCGGCTTCACTCACACTCTTGTTCAGGCCACAATTAAGAATTATAGCCAGACTGGGCGTGGTGGCACACGCCTTTAATTCTAGCACTCGGGAGGCTGAGGTAGGAGGAGCGTTGGGAGTTCGAGGCCAGCTTGGGCTACAACGTGAGCGCAAGGCCGGCCTGAGCTACACAGTGCGACCCTGCCTCAAAAAACTAGGGCTGGGTGTTTGGCTTGGTGGCTTAAGCACCTGCCCTGGCAGGTGTGAGCTTGTGAGTTCAATGCCCAGTGCCACAAAAAAAAAAAAAAAAAAAAAAAAAAAAAAGAATTATAGCCAGGTCAGGTTATAATGTGATGGCACATGTCTGAAATTCCAGCACTCAGGAGGCCGAGTGCAGGAGAATCACTGTGAATTTGAGACCAGCCTGGGGGTACATAGTGAGTTCAAGGCCAGTATGGACTACACAGTAGTCTCACTGGAGGGATCTAGAAACCCACAAACATGTGCCTTTACAGGGGAGGATCTTTCTTTTTCTTTTTCTTGTTTTTGCAGCACTAGGGATCGAACGGGGATCGAAATCACAACCTTGCGCCTGCTAGACAGGTGCTTAAGCCACTGAGCCAAACTCCCGGCCCTAGTGTTTTGAGGCAGGGTCGCACTATGTCGCTCAGGCTGGCCTTGTGCTCGCATTGTAGCCCAAGCTGGCCTCGAAATCACAATGCTCCTCCTACTTCAGCCTCCTGAGTTTTGGGATTAAAGGCATGCGCCACCACACCCGGCTACAGGGGAGGATCTTTAAAGCTCACCCCAGCCACGCAGCAGAGACTCACTGAGGGTCTGCATGCACCCCATGCTCTGGGGATCCATTGACAAGGGACAGCGTTCCTGTGGCCTCCTGGGAACTATTCTCCGTCAAAAACAACCTACACAGCTCTGGAGCAGACCACTTTGTAGCTGGTGATTTGCATGGAGGAGACAGGGCAGGTGGTGTGTTTTGGGGTGACAGCAAGAGCTGTGATCTGGGTGCTGGTGAGGGCCCTTGCTCAAAGTGCTGTTTTGGGTTTGCTTGTGCCCTCCAGGAAGATCTGTGGACAGTGGAACACCCAGGACCTCGAATGTGACCTTGTTCTGAAGTATGGTCTTTGCAGATATCAACAAATTGCACTTAAATCACTCTAGTGCCCCCCACCCACCCTTTTTGATCCTGAGGCCTGAACCCAGAACCTTTATGCTGTGATACATTTCCTAGTCTTTGATTGATTGACTGATTTTTTTGAGACGGGGTCTCATTAAATTGCCCAACTGGGCTGAACCTTGTGATCTTCCTGCCTCAGCCTCTCAGAGCGCTGGGCTGACAGGATTGCACCACCACACCTGACTTAATGTCTTTTTTTTTTTTTTGTGGCACTTGGGATTGAACTCACAACCTCGCACCTACCAGGGCAGGCACTTAAGCCACTGAGCCAAACTCCCAGCCCTGGTTTTTTGAGGCAGGGTCGCACTGTGTAGCTCAGGCCAGCCTTGCGCTGGCGTTGTAGCCCAATCCGGCCTCGAAATCACAACGCTCCGCCTACCTCAGCCTCCCGAGTGCTGGGATTAAAGGCGTGCGCCACCACGCCCGGCTTGACTTAATGTCTTCATAGAAAAAAGGAACCACAGGAAGCCACACAACACCAGATCAGAGACTGGAAGGATGCAGCTTCCAGCCAGGGAGCACCTGGGACTGGCGGCCACCACCTGAGCCCTGAGGCGGCAGGGAGGATTTCTCGAGTCTCAGAGAGAGCAAGCCCCGGCCCCTTCCTTAATTTCAGGTTTTTAACCTCCAGGACCACGAGCAAAAGACTTTTCTATTGCTCGGACATCAGGTCGTGGAACTGAAATGTCCGGTCTGTGATTACGGCAGGCCGAGAGCCGAGAAGACTAAGACCGGTGTCTTCCTTTTTTTTTTTGGCACTAGGGATTGAACTCACAACCTCGCGCCTGTCAGACAGGCGCTTAAGTCACTGAGCCAAACTCCCGGCCCTGGTTGCTTGAGGCAGGGTCGCACTGTGTAGCTCAGGCCGGCCTTGTGCTCGCGTGGTAGCTCAAGCCAGCCTCGCCTTGAATTCACAATGCTCCGCCTACCTCAGCCTCCCGAGTGCTAGGATTAAAGGCGTGCACCACCACGCCCGGCTAGACTGGTGCCTTCTGAAGGGCGGCTCAGAGGAGGTGCAAGAGGCCAACAGATAAGGCTTTAAGACTACAGTAGTCCCCACGAGGACAGGCCGAGTAAAACCCGGCGTACGCCTGCAATCCCAGCACTCGGGAGACTGAGGCAGCAACATCGCTGTGAGTTCGAGGGTTCGAGGCCAGCGTGGGTCACATAGTGAGTTCAAAACCAGCCTGGGTTACATAGCAAGACCCTGTCTCAAAAAAAAAAAAAAAAAAAAAAAAAAAAAAAAAAAAAAAAAAAAAAAAAAAAAAAAAAAAAAAAAAAAAAAAAAAGAGCTGCTGGCCAGCAGGACGCGAGTGGGCGCAGAGGCGGTGGCCGGAGCGCCAGGCTGGGCAGGTCGCGCCCGGCTGTGGCAGGGAGGGAACCGGCTTCGGAGACAGAAACATCAGTCAAGAGTCACCCAGGGTCTTGCAGAGTAGGACTCTACAGGAAGCGATCGCAGTAAACGACGATGACTGTGACAACGAAACCTTGCAGCTCTGCCCTCGACTCCCTCCCGGGCACGG
Source organism: Dasyprocta punctata (assembly GCA_004363535.1). NCBI lineage: Eukaryota > Metazoa > Chordata > Mammalia > Rodentia > Dasyproctidae > Dasyprocta > Dasyprocta punctata. The sequence goes on along the minus strand of RJWM01012546.1, from coordinate 23,243 downwards.
GCTGCGAGCCGGGACAGGCTGTGCGCCCAGTGTGGGAACCGTCACCTTCCCACGATCTCCTTTCTCCACCTCCACGCGCCCCGATTCACCGTCTAAGGACCGAGAACTCTGCCAGTGCAGCCGGAAGACCAGCTCGCAGCCTCTGTGAGAAGAGAGCGATATTGGAGGCGCCGAGGTCCCCCCCGAGGATGCAGGGATAGCGACCGCCGAGCCCCACAGACCTGCACAGCCCGGGGTGCCCGGGGAGCTGCGCGCGCATGCGCGGCCCCGCCTCTCGGGCGGGGTGGGGCGGGCGCCGGGCGGGGCCGCGGCGTCACAGCGCGCGTGGCTCGGGCTGCGCAGGGACAGCTGGCGCCGCGCAGGGCGGCCGGGGCGCGGGGCGCGGGAGCGCGGAGGGCGCGGGCGACCGGCCGGGGCCCCTGCGGGAGCGGCCGCCGCCTGGCAGCAGTGCACCATGTCCGCGCCGCTGGAGCGCTGTGAGCGCGAGTGGCACGCGCTGGAGGGGGAATTCCAGGAGCTGCAGGTAAGGCCGGGCCACCTGGTCCCGCAGCTCTGCCGCCTGCGGTCGAGCCCAGCGCGGCCGGGCCGGGGCGTGGGGCGCTCGGGGCCCCGGGTGCTCCCGGCCGGGGCCTGGGCGCTGGTGGCCGGCGTGGATCCGGTGCCTCGCATTTCCCAGCGCCTCAACGCCGCCTTCTTGGGGTGCATGCTCTGAGCCCCCCGCTGCCGCGCCTCTCGCCCGTCTTTGCACCGCGCATCTCCCGCTGCAGAAAGTTGCTCCGTGGCCTCCGAGGGTCAGTTCCAAGTGTGTCCTCGTAGGGGAAGCCTGAGGGGGGGTGGTAGGTGCCGAGGATCAGAGGACACCCCGCCTGTACTGTGGGGTCCCCCCAACCCTGTATCCGAGCCTGTTCTTGCCAGCTCACCTCCGGCCCCGTTGGCGGGGCAGGAGCTCCTGCAGCTGCAGCTTGGAAGCTGTGCTTAGGAACCTCTCACCTTGAACCCCAGGCTGTGCTTGGGGGGTTAGGAACTCTTAGTCCTGGCTTTGGGGGCCCTGGTGTGGTGCCCGCCCTTCTGAGCTGAGCGATCTCGTGAGCCGCATCTGTCAGCCACCCAGCAGAGCCGCCTCCCCCGGGATAGAGGCTGCGCCCGCGTCACCCTCCTGGCCCTGGGCCTTCCAGGGAGGGGGTGGGGTGAGGCGGGGGTGAGCGGCCTCGGTGAGAGCGGCGCTCCTGATAGGAGGTTCCCGGAGGCATCAGCCACCCACTTTGCTAACTAGAGGCGGCTCAGGAAACCCCGGGCTTGACCATGCCGTGGGACCCAGGGAGCATTTGGGAGTTGTTTTTGCTGGAGATTGTGCTGTCTGCCCGAAGTCACTGTAGCACCTGCATGTCCCTGTCCACGCAGCTCGGTCTGCCGTTGGCTCGCCCCGATAGGGTCCCCACACAGAAGGGAGGAGATCACCACGTGTATCGTGGGTCTTTCCAGATCTGAGGCCGAGGTCCAGGTGGGTGACAGAAGCATCCTGGACAGGAGGGAGACTGCCGTTTCAGGCGGGTGCAGGGGAACGGGACTGTCCTCCCTTTCTCGCCCTACACGGCATGTGGGAGTTGGCACCTTCTCCTTTAGATCTAGGGCTTGGGTCCCTCCTGCACCCCGGGGGACCCTTTGCTCCACCCTCTTGGAGATGACTTAGCCACTTCTTAGCCCTTTGTCCCACTGGGCTCTGAGGTCAGGTCCAGCACTGAGCCACCGAGTTGGTCTCAGGGTGGGGAGTGGGGAAAGAGGAAAGGTTTTTTGTGGGGTGGCATTTTTGTTGTAATCCTTTTCCTTGCCCTGCCTTAGACTAGGAGGAGGGAAAGGAGGAGGAGGAGGAGGGGGAGGGGGAGGGGAGGGGAGAGGAGGGGGAGGTGGGCGGTTGGGAGGAGGAGGCTTACTCTTGAGAGCTGTGCAATTAATGCAATTAACAGCAGTTAGCTTGCATGTCTTGGCAGGCAGTCACAGAGGAGTCCTTGATTTGTTGTGTTTCTTCCCGAGTCTCAGCTGCCCAGGTGTGGCGGGGACCGAGCAGGTGGGGGAAGAGTCTGGATTTCATCCCCAGCCTGCAGCAAGGGCTGGCTGACTGGAAGTCCTGCCGTGCCCAGCAGTGTTCTTTGGAGGTGAGGAAGCTGAGCTGGGGGCCAGGGTGTGGTGGTGCACACCTGTCATCCCAGCACTCTGGGAGGCAGAGGCAGGAGGATCACAAGTTCCAGCACAGCCTCGGGAATTTATCAAGATGCTATCTCAAAATAAAAAAGGGCTGAGGATGTGGTTCAGTGCAAAGGCCCCAGGTTCAATCTCCAGTACTGCAGGAAAAAAGAAAAAGAAAAAGAATGGGAGGTTGGGGGTGGGGGACTAGATAGAGTGCTCTGTGGGGGGCAGGGATTTTGTTGCTTTTGAGTTTTGGTGGTCCACTGCCGAGTCAGAGGCCAGGGACAGTGACAGTAGCCACCTGGGGTCAAGGTCATTTTTTATTTTTTTTGGTATTGGGAATTGAACTCAGGGCCTCATACTTGCCAGGCAGCCTCTGTGCCACCAAGCTGTATCCCTGGCCTGGGTCAGGGCCATAGACAGGAGCATAAATACATCTCCACCTCAGTGCACAGGCAGGGAAGCAGAAGCTCAGCCAGGCTGACTGATGGAGCGACCTTAATTGTTGAAATGTTGGGAGGCCCCGCTGTCTCCCCTGTGCCCGCTCTGAACTGGAGGAGTCTGGAGCTGTGCGTGTGGCGAGCGGGGCGCACACTGTGACTGGTGGCAGAAACCAGTAGGAAACATTCAGTGGAGGACACAGGCTATGGGGCAGCATTGGGGAGGCTGCACCTAAGGTTAATAGTAGCAAGTACCCTATTTTTTATGTTGTTTGGTTTGGTTTTGGAGACAGGGTCCCCCTATGTAGTCAGGCCTTGAACTCAATATGTAGCCCAGTCTGGTCTAGAACTCCTGGTGGTCCTCCTGCCTCAGCCTCCCGAGTGCTGGGATCACAGGCATGCAACACTATGCCCAGCTTACAGAGGACTTTTTTTTTTTTGTCTTTTTGAGACAGGGTCTCACTATGCAGTTCAGGCTGGCCTTGAACTCACTTTGTAGCCCAGGCTGGTCTCGAACTCACTTTGTAGCCCAGGCTGTACTGTAACCAGAGGACTTTTTTTTTTTCAGCAGAAAATCGTAGTCTGCTTAGATTTCCCCACCTCCGCCCACATCTCTCTAACTGTGGGGTGATGCCTGTGTCTCCATTTTACCTCTCCTTCCTCTCCTGCCCTTTCTGAGATGAAGGAAAGAGGAAGTTTAATTCTCAGATCCTAGAGGACCTGAAAGGTCTTTGGAATCTCCCCTCCCCCACAAAAATCCCTCGTGCCCGCCCGTCTGGGACTGTTCAGAGGGAAGGGTCAGTTTTCTCTGGATTGTGATTTGCCTCTGTCAGGGCCTTGCTGGCCTCTGGGGACAGCTGTGCTTTGTCACCACGAGGGCTTGGTTTTGGGTAGTGGGAGTTTTTGCCAAATTGAGCATCATTTCGCAGCCAGCGTGTGCCTGGCCCCCTGGCCTGTAATGTGATGCTGGAAGGTCACCACTGTCACATTGGCAGGTGACTTGACAAACAGTTCCTGCCCTGCATCACTGGAAACCTGACCCTGTCCCTCCCAGCCCAGGATGGAGGTGACTGAGGCCCTCGTGGGGCCTCCTGTGGGTTTTGGTTTTACTGACATAGACATCCGTCTGGCTGCTGTGTACACGGTTCGATCCCTGGTGTGGCCAGAGAAACAAAAACAAAAATAAAAAGAATGCATTAGGAAGGTGGGCTTCAAGCAGGAAGTTGAGTATTGTTTCATTAAAACCCCATATTATCCCATTATTCCATTTTATAGAGGTTAAGTGGGTTACCTAAAGTCACATGGTTCCTAAGTGCTGGAGTCAGAATTTGAACTCAGACTACTAAACACCAGAATCTTTTTTTTTTTTTTTTTTTTTTTTTTTTTTGCGGCACCAGGGATCGAACATCACAGCTTCATGCCTGCCAGACAGGCGCTTACGCCACTGAGCCAAACTCCCGGCCTTGTTTTTTTTTTTTTTTGTTTTTTTTTTTGGCGGCACCAAGGATTGAACTCACAAGCTCGCACCTGGCAGACAGGTGCTTAAACCACTGAGCCAAACTCCCAGCCCTGGTTTTTTGAGGCAGGGTCGCACTATGTAGCTCAGGTCAGCCTTGCACTTGTGTTGTAGCCCAAGTCGGCCTCAAACTCACAATGCTCCTCCTACCTCAGCCTCCCGAGTGCTGGGATTAAAGGCATGTGCCACCACGCCCAGCTCCGGCCCTTGTTTTGTACTGGGGTTCAAACTCACAACCTCATACCTGCCAGACAGGCGCTTACACCACTGAGCTGAATCCCTGGCCCTATTTTTTGAGACAGGATTTCACTATGCAGTTCAGGCCAGCCTTGAACTCACCTTGTAGCGCAGGCTGGTCTCAACTCACAACGATTCTCCTGCCTCAGGCCTCCCTCCCGAGTGCTGAGATTACAGGTGTGTACTACCATGCCTGGCTTAAACACCAGACTCTTAACCATTACTCTCCAGGGGGCTCATTTATTTCTCTTCCATCTTACATTTTTGCTTTTTCTTTTTTGTGTTTTGCTTTTTGAGACAGTATCTTGTGATGTCATTTAGGCTGGTCTTAAACTCAAGGTGATCTTCCTGCCTCAGCCTCTGAGTGCAGGGATGATAGGTGTGTGCCACCACAAGCAGTATGGGCTTCTTTCTTTAGACAGGTGGCGTGAAAAGAACACTGGGCCAGGATGCAAGATTCTTGGCTGCCACTATCTGATTCCTGCACTGAGGCAAGGTATCTTTAAGACTGAGTTTCTTACCCATGCCATTTTCCTGCCTCAGCCTCCCAGAGTGCTGGGATTAAAAACTCAGGCCACTGTGCCCAGCTTCAGCTTATTTATTTATAAAACAAAGGACAAAGGCTGGCAGTGATGGTAACAGCTGGCAGCAAACTAAGTGATACAGGGATGGTCTCATGGCAACTAAACAATCCTCCATGTTACAGATAGGAGATTGAGGCTGAGATGCCAGAAATCATGGAGCTAGAATTATTAGTAGTGGTAAGTTTTTTTTGTTGTTGTTGTTTTTGGTCTTGTCTTTTGAAACAGGATCTCACTATGTAGTACAGCCTGGCCTTGGACTTACTGTGTAGCTCAGGCTGGCCTCAAACTCCCAGCCATCCTCCTGCCTCAGCCTCCAGAAAGCTGAGATTATAGTCGTGTGTCACCACACCCAGTTGTGAGCCAGAATTAGAACCCAGGCCTCCAATGCTTTGGTTTTCTTAATAAAGTGGGTTCCAAAATGATCTCGAGATGCAGCTTCAGAAGAAAACTGTTGAACTTGCTGAATTTCTTCTCCGTTGTATAGAATTTTGTCACAATGCATTGGTCAGGACTCTTGGTTGCAAGTTACGGAAACCCACGGTTTAAGCAAAGGAGGGTGATTATTGGCTCACAGAGTGGGAAGCGCCGTGGCCTGTGGTTCAGGCGCAGCTGGATCCAGGTGCATACGGGTCCTGTGTTTCTCCTCTCCGTGACCTCCCCTGAGGTGCTCTGCCCTGTTTTGGTGCACTCAGCCCAGGGCAGCCCCCGGTTAGCACCCACCTACCTAGCAGAGCAGGCAGATGCATCTCCTCCTCCCCCTTTAGTTTCAGCCAGAGTCTGGGGCTGGCTCTCATCGCCCCTGCTGTGTTCCTGTGGTTATCGTTTAGCCAGTTACCGTGGCGCTGGGTAGCCGGGCCTTGGTCACATCTGCCTCTGGAGCCCAGGAGCCTCGGGATTCATGAGGCCACCAGTCCGTGGAGTAAGGGTGTGTGTGTTCGGGGCCCCCAAACAGGAGAATCAAACACTAGAAGTGGAAAGCAGAGAAGGGCTGCGGGGTGAGCATGTTTTTGGGGAAAGAGGTGTGAACAGAATTGTCGGCATCTGTGATTCTCAAACTGAGGGCCTGAGCTCCTCTGGCTGATTTTGTCCAAGTCCCGGTAGCAGCACTCACACAAACCTCATCTTTCTTTCTTTCTTTCTTTTTTTTTTTTTTTTGCGGCACCAGGGATTGAACTCACAACCTCGCACCTGCCAGGGCAGGCGCTTAAGGCACTGAGCCAAACTCCCTGCCCTAGTTTTTTGAGGCAGGGTCGTACTGCATAGCTCAGGCCGGCCTTCCGCTCGAGTTGTAGCCCAGGCCGGCCTCGAACTCACAACGCTCCGCCTACCTCAGCCTCCCGAGTGCTGGGATTAAAGGCGTGCGCCACCACACCTGGCCAAATCTCATCTTTCACAGCAGAGAAACTGAGGCACGGAGCGCCTGGCATGCTCAGCTTGTGAGCAGCAGCAGCCATGACTTGGGCTCCGGCAGCCCAGTGGCAGATTCGAGCGAGCCGACCGTGCATGCAGTAGGTGCGTGTGTCCCCACTTCCTCCTGTCACCCACGGCACCAGCTGACCCTGGCATGCGACGAGCCCCAGGGGAGATCCCCTCACTGTCCCTGTCGTGTTTCTGTGCGGACAGGTCCTCGGAGAGGTACACAGCATCTGAAAACCTTTGTGATGACCACGTTTTAGAAGGTGAGTGGTGTGCCGGGTGTGGTGGCACACGCCTTTAATCCCAGCACTGGGAGGCTGAAGCAGGAGGTGAGTTAGAGACCAACCTGGGCTACCAAGTGAGTTCAAGGCCAGCCTGAACTGCATAGTGAGACCCTATCTCAAAAACTAGGGACGAGGATTTAGCTCAGTGGCATAAACGCCTGCCAGGCAGGTGCACGATTGTGTTTGATCCCTGGTACCAAAAAAAAAAAAAAAGTGAGCTGAGCCAGGTGTGGTGGCACACGCCTTTAATCCCAACACTCGGGAGGCTGAGGTAGGCGGAGCGTTATGAGTTCGAGGCCGGCTTGGGCTACAATGCAAGCCCAAGACCGGCCTGAGCTACATAGTGCGACCCTGCCTCAAAAAACTAGGGCCGGGAGTTCGGCTCAGTGGCTTAAGCGCCTGCCCTGGCAGGTGTGAGGTTGTGAGTTCGATCCCTGGTGCCGCAAAAAAAAAAAAGAAAGTGAGCTGTGTGAACAGCCATGACTTGAAAATGTGCTGCCCTGCGGGAGGTGTGCGGTGGCCGCCCTGGCCCTGCTGTAGCTCGCTGGATTGCCACCCACTTCTTCCACTCCTGACCCTGAAGAACCCTGCCTGTGGTCCGGGAAATTCCCATCTCACAATGAATTCTTTTGTGTTTTTGGTTTTTTTGAGACTGGCTCCTGCTATGTAGCCTCGAACTCACAGCAATCCTCCTGCCTCAGTCTCCCAACCAAGTGCTGGGATTACAGGCGTGCGCCACCACGCCCGGCTCTCATCTCACAGGTCTTGCCAGGGATGTTGGCTCGGGAGTCCTCAGTACTGGTGTCCCCACCTGGCTTGCTCGTTTTAGGAAGGCACCTCCAGATGTTCCACAGCTGTGCAGGAGCTGGAGTCTTTAACGTCACCTTCCCAATGGGATGCATGTGGGACTCGGGGGACAGGAGAGAGGCTGAACTCTCAGACTCCTCCATCGGAAACTTTCCGGTTAGCAGTCTCCTGGCCCTGAGGGCGGTGTCAGACTCATGGGAAGGCTGCTGGGGCTCCCAGGCCCCTTAGTGCAACTGTTTATTCTTTTCTTTCATCCACATGCAATCTGTTCTACATTTTTATCAGTAACACATATCCAGCCGGGAATGAAGGCACACGCCTGTGATCCCTACAGTTGGGAGGCTAAGACAGGAGGATCACAAATTCCAGGCAGTTTGGGCCTCTTAGTGACTGAGTGTGACCCTGTCTCAGAATCAAAAATGGGCATGGGGTGGGGAGTTTGGTGCAACACCCTCAGTTCAATCTCCAGTACTGCAGAAAAGAAAACAAGGAAGAAAAAGAAAAAGGCGGGAAGGTACACATCAGTGCCCTTAGCGGCGGAAGGGCACCTGTGTTGACAGTCCGAGGGGGGAGATTTGCAGGGCAAGGGTGAGGACCGGGTAGTACTGTGGGGCCAGCAGGAAGCACACGGCTGGGCCAAGTCTCCCTGAGAGGAAGGGGTGATAGCAGGGGGACAGGTGGTGGGGGCCGGGAAGGTGGGACACCTGAGCTTGGAGTGGGGTCTTGGCTGGCAAGGGGAGCTGCTGTCAGGAGCTGCGGTGGTGTGGGGATGCAGCTCTCCAGACAGGAAGCACAGGATCCCAGCCTGGCCCCCGCTGCCTCCACGTCCACTGCCTGGAATGCCACTGGCCAGAGCCAGTCATGGGGCAGCGAGAGCAAGGGGGTTCAGGAGGGGCAGTGCACAGGGGCCGCAGACACCACGCTGGTCTTGAAATCACTATGTGGCCCAGGCTGACCTCAAACTCAGGGTAATCCTCCTGCCTCAGCCTCCTGAGTGCTGGGATTATAGGTGTGTGCCACCACACTCGGCTGTTGTCTATCTTTTTTGCATGCCTGAAATATTTCATAATCAGCAGTCAAAGCACTAATGCAGTGGTACCAAAAGGATTATAAAGAAAACTAAAGGAGCAGCTCAATGTCAGCTGCATGTGTCCTGAGGACCACAGGGGCGTTGTGGGTGGCAGATCTCAGCAGTGCGCCTGCTTGGATTCCTGCTCTTGGAAAGGTGTCTTAGCATCTGGCCCTTTGTCGGCAGCATTTTCTGTGTGATTCTCCTCTTTCCCGTACAGCTGTGCTTTTAGGAGATCCATCCAGCGTGCTGCGGTTTAATGGGGGGGGGGTGGAAGTTGGGGGGCTACTATTGAGCCGGATCTTGGGGTTCGGGGCTCGCTGGGGCTGCAGAATCACACATCCACAGCTACCACTGTCCTTGTGCCCCCCAGCACTTTGGGTTATTTTTCGATGGGGCAACTTGACGTGGGCATCACCGCTGTTTAACAAGCCCGCGGAGGAGCTCTGTCTGCAGAGTGGGCTCCTGGCTTGGGGTGCGTGTCTCCCGTGAGCGAGTGCACTGCCACATGGCAAAAAGTAAAAGTAACAGTCCAGCAATTTAGCATTTTTCTTTAGAAGTTAGAAATTTAAGACAAGTGTGGTGGCGCACACCTGTAATCCCAGCACTCGGGAGCCTGAGGCAGGAGGCTCTGAGTTCGAGGCCAGCCTGAACTACGCAGCAAGACCCTGTCTCAGATAAAACAACCAAAAGAAAGTGGCAAGAATGGTAAGTGTGTTTGGTGCAAAAGGGAGGATTTTGAGGGGGAATTAATGGTAATGTATCTTTTATTGTGATTCAAATTTTTCCCTAAACATTCACCTTATTTTTCGATCACACCACATGATTCCAGTGATATGAACTAGCTGGAAAGCACAAATGCATGGAGACTGAGAGGAGATGAGGTGTTTGCAGAGTCCGGGAAGAAAGGAAGCATGGAGTGTGACACTGAGAACCCCAGGTCTGAGCGATGGGGGTTCTTTTTTTTTTTTTTTTTCAGCACCAGGGATTGAACTCACAACCTCGAGCCTGGCAGACAGGTGCTTAAGTCACTGAGCCAAACTCCCAGCCTTGGCCCTGGTTTTTTGAGGCAGGGTTGCACTATGTAGCTCAGGTCGGCCTCGAACTCACGATGCTCCTCCTACCTCAGCCTCCCAAGTGCTGGGATTAAAGGCGTGCACCACCATGCCCGGCTCTGTGATGGGGGTTCTAACACTAGGTGTGGGTGATGGTCGTGCCAGTTAGTAAATGCATGAAAATCACCAAGTTATATACTTTGAAGGTGTGAATCGTGTAGTACATAAATCACACACCCATTAAAAATAATCAGGATCACTGTATATCCTGGGCTGCATAGTGAGTTTAAGGCCAGCCTGCACAGAGACCCTTATGCCAAAACAAAACAAAACAAGGAACTGGGTATGGTGGCACACACATGTAATGCTAGCTACTGTGGAGGCTGAGGCAGGAGGATCACAAGTTTGAGCCTAGCCTGGGCAATTTAGTTCTTAATGAGATCCTGTCTCAAAGTGATGAGATGATGGTGGTGGCGGTGGGGCAGCAGGGATGATGATGATGGTTGGGATGATGGTGTGAAGACTCTGAGTTTAAGTCCATGTAGCACCAGAACAAACAAACAAACAGAACAAAGCAACAACAATAACAAAAAAAAAAGAGAGAGAGAGAGAGAAAGGTAAGGCACCATGAAATGGATCAGTAAACTTTCCTGTGGCTTATGAAACTGGCCTGGATATAGGTGAAGGGACCCCAGGACACACGGTGTCACTCAGAGGCCGCTGTTTCTGATCCCCATGCCCGTGTACCCTTTTCGTGGCTGCCAAGCACTGGGGGTGGCCCTGAGGCTGGGAGACGGGGCCCCGAGGACTGCTCTGTTCGGTGGCACAGTGAGGTGTGGACCTGCAGAGAGCAGGATGTCGTGGTGGTGGGGGACATGGTCATGGGCGGACCACCCCTATCTAGCCCCCTCACCTGATTGGCTGAGCAGAAAGTGCGTGAGGGTGGGGCGCCTTGCTGGTTGGAGTGGACCTGCGAGCCACCTGGGTGCTGGGCAGTGGGGCTGTGTGAAGCAGCTGTAGGGTTTCCGTGGCTCAGATGCGCTTCGCAGCATGAGAAGGGTGAAGCAAGCACCAGAGGGCAGGAGCTCTGCTGCTCTGGCAGTGGAGTCCCCAGGGAGAGGGCTTCTTCCTTTCTCCTGCGACAGTCCAGAGAGACGGGCCGGCAGCACAAGGGAGGCTGTAGGCAGCTGCTGCTACAGGGTTCAGTGGGGAGCTGGGGCTGCGCCTCATGACATTCGGTGGGAGACTTGAATGGCTGAGGATAACTCATCTGACTGGGGCTGCTGTCATCTGGAGATCTCTGTCTGCCTGCCTGCCTCTCTCTCTTTTTGCACTGAGCTACATCCCCAACCAACCTATGTATCTTTCTTTCTTTCTTCCTTTCCTATTTTGAGACAGGATCAAGTCACTAAGTTGCCCAGGTTGGGCTAGAACTTATGATCATCCTGCCTCAGCCTCCCAGACTCCTAGGATTATAGGCATGCACCACCGGGTCCATCCTGGGAGGTTTTTTATGCATATAGAAGGGGCTGGCTGGAGTGACAGGAAGATGTGTCTCTGTATCCTTGATCAGAATGGCCGCACGTGACCTCTCTGCATTGTCACAGCATGATGGCCTTGGGGTGGTTGGGTTGTTTTGCCCCCAAGAGTGAATGTACCACCAAATAAGATGGAAGCTACGTGGCCTTTTGTGACATCTTCTCAGAAGTTTCATGGTACCGGGTGTGGTGGTGTACCCTGTAATCCCAGCACAAAGCGGGCTGAGGCAGGAGGATAGCTGTGAGACTGTGTCTTGAAAAAACGAAACAAAGCTATGTGGTGTCACTCTGCCATGTTCTGCTGGTCAAATTGGTCACAGGCCTACCTAGATTGAGGGGGAAGGAACAGAGAACCCAGCTGTCTCTGGAAGGTGTGCTGTGTTTTAAACCCATCACAAGTGGGAAGCTCTGTCACATGAGGTCACTTTAGGGACCTGGGTGGTTTGTTTGGGGAGGCAATAATGGGCTCTCATTTATGTCATATGGCTTCCAAGTCTGTTTTCAGGATAAATGGACCCATTGTTGCTCTTCACAGCCTGGAAAGGGGAGCACAGGGAAAGCCACTGAATATGGTGGCTGGGGCTCAGTCCTTGCACCCATCAGTATGCTGGCATCTTATTAGCCAATCTTTGGCTGTACTGTTACACCTAGCTGCAAGGGAGGCTGGGAAATGTGGTTAGCTGCAAGGGAGGCTGGGAAATGTGGTTCCTATCTGGGCAGCCACACACCCAGCCACAATTTGGAGGGGTCCTGTTACTGAAAGAAAACGAAAGAGTCTCAGTGTTAGAACAATTACTTTTTGCAAAAGTATGTATTTTTTATACAGGTGCATACAGACACACAGCATATAAAATGTTATATATTTCTATATGTGTGTAGACATAGGTCTGAATAGCACCTTAAGACCATAATGTGAAGTAAGTCAGACACACAAACTTACATATTGTACAACTTATATGAGAAACCTAAAGTATAAATAATTAAAAATAACAAAAGACATACAGTAGGACGCAGGGAGCTAGGGCATCTGCAAATTGGAGATTAATCCAGCGATGGAGGAAGAGGGGAACAGAGGGGAGGGACAAGGGAACAAACAGAACCAAGACGTGTGAAGTCCGTGCACCCACTCCCTAAGGTGAATGTAAACATGTACTGCAAACAATGCTAATGAAAAAGTGAAATTAAAAAAAAGATTCTGAAGTCTCACACCGAACTACCTGCTGAAATATGAATGAGCTGGGTAAAAGGGAGATGGCCCTTTATCTGCCCTGCTTGAGTCATGAAGAATGCACGCAGGTATTATTTTGAACAGTGATCTCTAGGGAGACTGAGAACCGTGAGGAGCGGATGCCGCGGTTGTCCAGCTCCGCGTCATGGGTTTTCCTTAACAAAGAGGCAGCGGCAGCACAGGGCGGCTGCTTTTGGTCAGAAGCTGGGCCCGGGGCTGGTGTGCTCTGCACAGTGGGCTTCAGTAAGAAAAGAAAGAAATGGTTCTGAGTAGAACAGAGAGGTCCATGCAGGGAGAGGGAGGCAGTAGTCAAAGGGTACAAAGTTGTAGTCACACGAGATGACTAAGTCCCAGCCCACTCCACAGCAGGCGCCTGCAGCTTTCGCCACTGTGTTACACACTTAACAGTTTGCTAAGTGGCTGGGCATTATGTTAGGTGTTCTTATTATACACAAGTAAGTAGTACTAAAGGAGGCAGGAGGAAACACTTGGAGGTGATGGATAGGTTTGTAACAACCGTGGTAAAGGTGCAGAGGGTTGTACTTATCTCCATACTTACCACATTATAAACATCAAATGTATATGGCTCACGGCTTACATGTGAGTCATTTGTCAATAAAGGGGCGTGTGTGTGTGTGTGTGTGTGTGTGTGTGTGTGGGCACACGTGCTGGGGACTGAACCCAGGGCCTTGCACATGCTAAGCATAATTTTTTTTTTTTAAAGTAACATGGTGCTAGGTGTGGTGGCACGTGCCTATAATCGCAGCACTGGAGGCTGAGACAGGAGGATCGCTATGAGTTGGAGGCTAGTTTAGGCTACATGTTGTGATCCTGTCTCAAGAAAACGAAGCCAAAGCCGGGCGTGGTCACGAACGCCTTTAATCCCAGCACTCGGGAGGCCGAGGCAGGAGGAGCGTTGTGAGTTCGGGGCCGGCTTGGGCTACAACGCAAGCGCAAGGCTGGCTTGAGCTACACAGTGCGACCCTGCCTCAAAAAAACTAGGGCTGGGAGTTTGGCTCAATGGCTTAAGTGCCTGTCTGGTAGGAGTGAGGTTGTGAATTCAATCCCTGGTGCCGCAAAAAAAAAAAAAAAAAAAGAAAACGAAGCCAAACCCTCACCAAAATAAAACCCACTCCATACCCAGATGCATAGAGTACAGCCTGGAAGAAAATGTAGGAAAAGGAGTAGAAGAAAAAATTGGTAGCAAAGGTTTCTAGGGAAGAGGAAGAAGATGGGTTCCTGATGTATTCAAAGCGGATGTTAGCTGGGTGTAGTGTTTGAATTTTTAACAAGGATAATGTCTTCATGTTTTACTTGTGACATTAAATATTCATCCCCCCCAGAAGAGGACCTGGTGTGCATCTGCTGGCTGGTTCTGTAGCCCTTCTTATCTGTCTGTGATAGAACCTAACACCAAAGACAGCCCTTTATCTCCTGTGCCCCATCTTCCTGAAGTTTATCTCTTCCCTGTCCTCCCCATGTGGATCTGGAGGATTCCCTTTGTTACCAGCAGGTAGTTTTTATTTTTATTTTTTGGGTTTTTGAGACAAGGTCTTGTTATGTAGTTCAGGCTGGCCTTGAACTCACAGCAATCCTCCCGTCTCAGCCTCCTGAGAGCTGTGGTTACAGGTGTGAGCCACCACACTTGGTGTTTCTTTTTTTTTTTTTTTTTGCGGCACCGGGGATTGAACTCACAGCCTCACGCCTGCCAGGGCAGGCGCTTAAGCCACTGAGCCAAACTCCCGGCCCTGGTTTTTTGAGGCAGGTTCGCACTATGTAGCTCAGGCCGGCCTTGCGCTGCGTTGTAGCCCAAGCTGGCCTCGAACTCACAATGCTCCTCCTACCTCAGCCTCCCGAGTGCTGGGATTAAAGGTGTGCGCCACCACGCCCAGCTTTATTTTTAATTATTTAACTTACTTACTTGTTTTGTGGTGCTGGGGATTGAACCCAGCAAGTGTTCTACCACGGAGGTATATTCCCAGCCCTTTTTATTTTCTGAGACAGGGTCTTGCTAGGTTGTTCAGGCTAGCCTTCAACTTGTAATCCTCCTGCCTCAGCCTCCCAAGTGGCTGGGATTAGAGGCATGCTGTCCTGTGCCTGGTTCTCACTTGATGTTTATTGACAAAAGAGGGCTGTCATCACTGAAGATTTTTTTTTTTCTTTTTGAGACAGGGTCTCACTTTTCAGGCTGGCCTTGAATTTCCTTATGCAGTCTAGGCTGGCCTCAATCTCATGGTAATTCTCCTGCCTCAGCCTCCCACGCTCTGGGATTACAGGTGTGCTCCAGCGTGCCCAGCTCTGAAGAATTAAAAAGTGATTTGATACAGTCTCCCTTCACACTGCTGAGTATTTTATGTGCTTACTTATTTTTGGTGCTGGGAATTGAACCCAAGACCTCAAGAATGGTAGGCGAGCACTCCACCACTGAATCATACCCTGAGCCCGCTGGTGGTTTAATAATTACGCACTAATTACATGTAGAAAGTTGATCACTGCTGGGTGGGGTGATCCTACAGACAGGAGGATCTGCAGAGAACTTGCTGTGATCCTCCTGCCTCATCCTCCCAAGTATTGGGATTACAGGTGTGCACCACCACACCTGTCTGAGACCCTGTTTCAAAACAATTTTTTTTTTTTTTGAGGCAGGCTTTCATTTTATGGTTCAGGCTGACCTTGAATTCACTATGTAGCCCAGACTAGCTTTGAACTCACAGCGATCCTCTTGCCTCAACCTCCTGAGTTCTGGGATTACAAGCATGCACCTCCACACTTGGCTTCCCGTTTTGAAATAAAAAAGGGCTGGGGATGTAGCTCAGTGGTCATGTGTTCAATCCCTGGCACCACAAAAATAAGCAGCAGTTTGTGAAAGAGTTCACAGCCCTAATCCGTGTTGAAGGAGACTGGAGACTCTGGTGGTACTGTGAGAAACTGAATGGGGCCCCAGGTCTGGAGGAAAGTGCCGTACAGCAGCCAGTGAAATGAGTGGGGGTGGTGCAGGAGGTCATAGCATGGCAGGTTTAAATTCTGTGTATTTGACAGCTGTATCTGAACATGTAAGAGATACATTGTTTCCGAGACAAGATGTTCTTAAGAGCCATGCTGTCTGCAGCCACCAAATGGATTGGTACAGAAATGGGAAAGGTTTTTTGGTACAAGGCCAAATAATAGAAACTTTAAGCTTTGGGGCTCAGTGGCCTGTGTCACAACCAGATACCCTGCCACTGAGGTGCCAAAGCAGCCACTGACCTTGTATAAAGAGTGGGTGTGGCTGTGCCAGGAGCGCTATGGCTGGAGGCTACAACTCCCAAAGCATGGTGTTTTCACAAGTCCTGAAACATTCTTCTGACTGTTTTTCAACCCTGTAAAACCCACTTGTATCTTACTGTTCATGCAAAATTAGATAGCTAGATTTGGCCGTGGGCTGTGGTTGGTTTATTGATGACTGATCTAGGGAAAGACACACTCACACACACACACACACACACACACACACACACAGATACTCTCACACACTGGAGACAAGCGAATTAGGTATAGCATGATGCAAACAGTTGGTGAATCTGGGGGAAGGATATAGATGGATTCTTTGTATCATTCTTAAAATTCTGCAAGATCGAAGTCATTTTAAAATTGCGGTATATGGAGGCACACACTTGTAATCCTAGCACTCTGAGAAGCTGAGGCAGGAGGATCTCAAGTTCAAGCCCAACCTGTGTGACTTAGCAATTTAGCTGGGGATGTGGTTCGGTGTGAAGGCCCTGGGTTAATCCCACTTCCAAAAATTACTTTAAAAATCAAACCATCCATGGGTGGGTCAGGAAGGGGAGAGGGAGGCTGTGATTCTTTGCATTTTCCAGCTGAGTGGGTGGAGTGCCTGGCTCACACATTCCTGGCTGCTGGTCCTCATGGTCATCCGCTGGCTTCATTGTTTTCACTTCTCCCTCGTTTCTTTTTCATATCTTCCTCTGGTTTAACTTTTTTGTTTGCTTATTTGTTTTTTGTTTTTGTTTTGAGAGACAATGTCTTGCTAAATTGCTAAGTTTCCTGGGCTTGCCTTGAATTTATGATCCTCCTGCCTCAGCCTCCCATGCAATACCATGCCTGACTGGTTTAATTTTTCTATCTGGGGACCTTGCTCAAAAGGCTTGAGGGTTTAGGCTGTGTTCTCACTGTCTGACCGCCCCTTTTCTTTCCCTCTGGTAAATACATTTCCTCTCTACCAGCTAAGGAACCAGTCACTTTACCAATGTCCACTGGCCTAGTGATTTTAATTTCATGTTCTTCACCACCCCCATCTTTAGAGGTGTAATTTACCAGCAGTGTTTGAACAATTTAACATGTTCCATCCTTCCAGCTTTGGAGCAGAATGTCTTGTCGTGGCTCCAGATGGTTACTTCCAAGAGTGGGATGTTGAGTTTATCGAGTGACTGTGTCTGGGATAGGCAGGGTGGCCCTGAGATAACGAGAGGAAAGAGGTATGTGCTTTTCCTACAGCACTCTTCATTGCCCGGGTTGGAAACCAACTCGAAGTGAACAGGAAGTGAAAAGCAACGTATCAGTTCTGATAGCCTAGAGCATGGGGCAGGCAGCCTGCTATTCAGACTCACCAAGAGTAAGAGCTGAAACCTGCCTTGTGTTGATATAGTAAAATGCCTGGTACTGGATACTTGGTTAGGAACAGAGGTGTATTTTGGTTCATGGTTTCGGAGGGCGAAGAGCCCAAGGTCAGGGCACAGCCGGCAGGGGCCTCAAGCTGTCGTGAGATGAGATGGCATCCCGCAGTGGGAGCGTGTGTGCGTGGCGAGGGGCTCGTGCACCAGAGCTCAGTCTGAGAGGGGCTCAAGGGGAGGTGCCAGGCTTGCTTGTAACGAGGCACTCTCGAGAGTACTGACCCGGTCCCGTGAGACCTAACTCCCCACCCATGCCAGATGGGGAAGAGTCCCTTCCAGAGGTGCTGCATCCCTGCCCGATTATCACCTCCTACTGAGTCTCATTTCTTAAAAGTCCCACCCCTGCTCTGACCCATTGCATGGGGACCAGGCTTCCAGCATAGGAAACTTTGGGAGACAAACCATGTCCAAGCCATAACGGATGGATGTTATAAGAATTCCACCTCCTACTTTTAACTCTGTATTCCTGCCTGGCTTTGTTGTTAAGAAGGCTGCCCCTGCTCACTACGGCCCAAGCAGAATTTTCACCCGATTATCAAACCCAGTGCAGAAGAGCATCTGGGAACCAGGCCTTCCAGCCAGAATTCCAGGACTGGCTCTTATTGGTCAGCAGGAGCCACGTGTGCACATCTGAACCAATCAACTGCCAGGGTGCTGAAGGATTCTGATTGGTCAGCCTGAATCATATGACTACCTTCACCCAAAACCATCTGGACTAGGATTTGGCAAGAAGTGCACCCTGGGTGGGGCATGTAATTGGTTGCTGTCCTCAGGAGGAGTGGGACCTGGGAGGCTACAGGCACAGATGCTGGGTGGGGCTGACTTTCCCAATTCCTGTCTGAATTTTAAGGCATATTCTTGGTAGTTCTAGGGTTTTAGCCCTCAACCTGTGACCTCTGGTGTTGTGTCCCCTGACCCCTGACCTCTTCCTGTTCTCCCACACCCAACCTTCAGGAGACGCACAGAATCTACAGACAGAAGCTGGAGGAACTGACTGCCTTACAGACCTTGTGTAGTGGGTCAATCAACAAACAGAAGAAGCGCCTCAAGGACCTGTGGCTGGAGCTCCAGAGGTAGGTGGGACTGGAAAGTGCCGAGCTCTATCCTCAGCCGATTTAAAAATTATTTTTATTTTTCCTAGGCTAGGGATTGAACCTATGGCTACTGTATCATTGAGCTATGCCCCTGGCCCTTTTTATTTATTTTGAGATAGAGTCTTGCCATGTAAGTTGCCCAGGGTGACCTTGAACTCGTGATTGTCCTGCCTCAGCCTCCTGAGTCACTGGGATTATGGTCATATGCTGCCACTTTTTAAAAAAATTTTTATTAATTAATTTATTTTGAGACTGTCTTGCTGTGTAGTTCAGGCTGGTCTTGAACTCACTGTGTAACCCAGACTGGCCTTGAACTTGTGGCAATCCTCCCGTCTCAGCCTCCTGAGTGCTGTGATTATAGGTGTGCACCATCTAAGGCACCTTTGATATTAACTCAACTCAAAATTGGTTTAAGCAAAGAATGGAAATTTTAATGGAAAAAATTAGGGATAGCTTCAGGCCTCAGTGGATCCAGGGGACAGAGGTTGTTTGTAGAAATTGTTTTTTTTCCTTCTCATTTCTGTCTGCCTTTAGTTTGGCTTCATTCTCAGGCTGTCTCCTCCTGGTCACTGAGATGGCCAGATGCAGTGCCACGCTTAGGCCTCCAGTGTCCTTCCTAGTGGCCTGGCCACCCAGACAGGAGGAAAACTGCCTGTTTCAATTGCATGGGCTTTCACGGGTCTCTGTGTCCTCTTACTAAAATTCAGGCTCTTCCTTTGAAACAGTGAACGGAAAATGTAGCTTTACCAGCCAGCATCCATTGAGCTCCTGTCATGTGCCAAGTGTTATCCCGGATGCTTCCTGCCACATGTACTCTGGTCTTCCTCACAGACTGTTGTCTGGCAGGCGGACCTGATGGTAACGCTAGAAAACAAGGAGGACAGATTCAAGGATGTTGCCAAGATCATAAGGCTCCGGGGAGCCAGGCAGTGCCCAGAGGCTACAGACTGAAAGCAACAGCTGGGCGTGGTGGTAGAGACCTATAATTCCAGCACTCTGGGTGGCTGAGACAGGAGGATTTCAAGTTGGAGCCGGCCTGGGCAATTGTTTTAGTTACTTTTTACTCGTTGCTGAGACAAAATACCTGATGCCCAAAATTAGGGAAGGAAAGGTTTATTTCTTATAGTTTCTCAGGAGTTTCAGCCCATACTTAGTTGGCTCCAAGTCAGCATGGCGTGGCAGGGCTGCCGTTCATGGTGGCTGCAAGCAGCAAGGTGTGCTGGAGAGAGAGAGAGGACAGAAGCACGGAAGCGAGCAAGAGGAAGACCCGCCTTCCCTTACACTGTATCTCAGCTCCACCCCTGGGTGGGTGTAGCACTCACATCACCATCAAAAGTATATGAGGACATGGGGGTACATAGTATACCCAATACAGCCATTTAGTGAGGACATACTTCAAAATTAAAATTTTTTTTTTCCTTTTTAAAATTTAAAAAGGACTAGGGATGTAGCCCAGTGTGACGGACGGCCCTGGGTGCGGCAAGCTGAGGGTGAGGCTCTGGGGGTCCAGACCCTTCCGCCATCTAAGTGACGCTCCCTGGTCTCCCTCCCACCGTAGGTATAAGTGCCATGCAGGACGGGAGGAGGCGGAGCTGGTCCAGCAGATGCGCATGTACATCAAGGAGAGGCAAAATGTCTTCTTCGACATGGAGGCCTACCTGCCCAAGAAGAATGGGTAGGAACGGAGCCCTGGGCCCGAGGTTGACAGCGGTGTGGGGAGTGAGGACTGGGAGGAGGAGGACACTTCCCCGCATGTTCTTCCAGCTCAGGAGAGGCCCTCAGCCCTGAAAAGACTCCCGCGAGGGGCCAGTCCCTGCGTAACCACAGGTGCCCCCTGGGTGCAGAGGGAGGTGTTCACTTCCAGGAGAGCCAAACTGTGCTGAGTGCCTGCTGTCCCCTCCCCCTCCCCCTGTGCTGGCAGCGCCCACGATGCTGGTCCCTTTCCCTCAGCTGCCCATATTCCCGAGGTTTGGAGACACGAGTGAGCTTCTGGCCTGGGGGCTTGGCCCAAGGGTGGCCAGGCCACACTCCATGAGTTGGCAGTCACTTTCTACAGAGTGAAACAGTCATGACCCTCTTTCACAGTGGGGCTCTGACCTACCTCCCCTGCTCTTCTCTCTCTGGTTCCTGTGTATTTTACACCAGTCAGAAATCTGTATGTTACAAATGATACAAAATCTTAACTCAAAGTTGTTAAAAAAAAAAAAATAAATGGAGGATTAGTTGGGCATGATGGCGCACACCTGTAATCCCAGCACTCAAGAGGCTGAGGCAGGAGGATGGTTGCAAGTTCAAGACCAGCCTGGACTACAAAGTGAGCTCAAGGCCAGCCTGAAATGCATTGCAAGACCCTGTCTCAAAAAGACAAAATAGAAAGAAAGAAAGAAAGAAAGAAAGAAAGAAAGAAAGAAAGAAGGATTCATTGGCTCCTGTAACTAAAAAGTCCAGATATAGCCTCAGTTTTGGCTGAAATCCTGCTGCTCAAACGATATTGTTAGGAACTCTCAGATAGCTTTCTTTCCTATTGGATACATTTCCTCCTTAGATTTTAGGAACTTTATAGACTTCCCCCCACACTCCCACCCCGCTCTACTTGCTTAGTGATTCTAGTAAGTGATTATGGGAAAAGTCCCAGGGCTGATTCTCTGACCTAGATTGTGTCACATGACCGTTTATAGCTAGACCAATCAGATGAATGTACTACTATGATTGGCTGAGCTGTGGTCATGTGCCTACCCTTAGAGGCTGGGGTGGGGGTCACATGATCATTCTTAAAGCAACAGGACACCCTGCTTTGATTGGCTGAGCCATGGTCATGTGCCTTCCTCTATGGCTTGGTAGTGGGGTACGGTTCTCTGAAGAGCACTGTGCCACCCCATAGGAAATGAAGATTGATTTCTTCTCTGTACTTCTGCTCTGGTTCTTGCAGACTGGACATGCTCTGAAAATCCACTTCCAGCTAGGAAAAAAAAAAGCCCTTTCATTTTCTTCTCCATTCAAATTTCTTCTGATTCTTCAGATGCTGATTCAAAATGTCACCACCTCAGCGAAGTCTTTCCAAACCTCTGTCCCCCTGGAGTTTATCCTTCCTTCCTTAGGTGCTGCAGCCCTTTATTTGAGCCTTTGTTAGTGCAGGCCTCTCTCCACAAATACTGCTTGCCATTTCCTACAGAAGCTAGACACACACACACACACACACACACACACACACACGAACCCAGAAATTCCACTCCTGCATAGTTACGGGTGCAGTGAGTCTTACGTCCTCTAAGAAATGGGTATGAGATGTTACACAGCAAATAGGCCAGACTCCAAAGGTCAGCACTGTGTGATTGTGCTCATATGAAATGTCTAGCATGGGCAGATCTCTAGGGACAGAGAGAAGGTGAGAGGTTTCGGGGGGCTGGGGGAAACAGACCATTTTGGGGGATGGAGTTCTTTTCGAGTGATGGAAAGGTTCTGGAGTTAGGTAATGGTGATACTTGCACAACACTAAATATGTTGGAAACCATTAAATTGTGTACTTTAAAAGGCTTTTATGGAATAGGAATTATATGCCTTAATTTTTTTTCTAGAAACTATGTTCACAGTCAAAACCAGAAAACACATGGATAAGTCTGGAGGACCTTATGCCCAGTGAATTAAGCCAGATTCAGAAAGAACCGTAGTACATGATCTCATTTGAATGTGGAAGCAAAAAAGAGTCAAAATTGAATACACAAAAGCAAAGAGTTGTACCAGTGGCAGGGGACTGGGCCAGATGGGGACGCATTTCTGTCTTTCTTTCTTTTTTTTTTTGGTACTAAGAATCAAACTCGGGACTTTGCACCTGCCAGGCAGGCACCTTGCCACTCAGCTGTATTTCCAGCTCAGGGAGACGTTTCAAAGATGACAAACTTGGAGTTTTGTGGGATGAATAAATCTAGAAATCTAGTATAATGCATGAAGACTATGATTAGTAATGTATTTTTTTTTTGTATCGGGAATTGAAATCAGGACCTTG
This sequence comes from Dasyprocta punctata, assembly GCA_004363535.1. Lineage (NCBI taxonomy): Eukaryota > Metazoa > Chordata > Mammalia > Rodentia > Dasyproctidae > Dasyprocta > Dasyprocta punctata. Next base: position 1,118 of record RJWM01012546.1, on the reverse strand, counting down.
TGCTTACCAGGCAGGTGCTTTGCCACTGAGCTATGTTCCCAGCCCTGAAATTTTTTATGAGTCAGGGTCTCACCATGTAGTTCAGGCTCGGCTTGAATTCACTATGTAGCCCAGGCTGGCCTCAAGCTTAAAGCAATCCTCCTGCCTCAGCCTCCTGGTTGTTGGGATTACAGGGATGCATGACCACACCTGGCTCATATTGAAAATTTGCTAAGAGTAGATTATTTTGGGGAGGGTACTAGATATTGAACCCCAGAGCCTTTCTGCTGAGCTACACCCCCAGCCCTTTTTAAAAACTTTTGTTTTAAGCTGGGCGTGGTGGTACATGCCTTTAATCCCTGCACTCGGGAGGCTGAGGTAGGAGGAGTGTTGTGAGTTCGAGGCTGGCTTGGGCTACAACGTGAGCGCAAGACTGGCCTGAGCTACACAGTGCGACCCTACCTCAAAAAAACTAGGGCCGGGAGTTTGGCTCAGTGGCTTAAGCGCCTGTCTGGCAGGCACGAAGCTGTGAGTTTGATCCCCGGTGCCACAAAAAAAACCACCAAAAAAACAAAAACAAACTTTTGTTTTTATTTTTATTTGAGGCAGAGTCTCGCTATGTAATTCAGGCTGGCCTTGAATTCCCTATGTAGCCCAGGGTGGCCTCAGACCTGTGGTAGTCTTTCTGCCTCAGCCTCCTGAATGCTAGGTGTGCACCCCAAATCTTGCTTGTGAAAGAAGATTTTGAGTACTCTCAGCATGCATTAAAAACACTAAACTGAACTACAAAAACTGAATATTCAAATATTCAACAGCAGGAGAACTAAATCAGTGTAGTCATTCCACTCAATGGAATACTGCTCACCACAGTGAAGAAGGAGGCAGGGAAAGTGTTCCTGACAGGGGTGCTGCTCCCTGGTGTACCCCTGAGGGAGAGCCACCAGACATGCACGTTTAAGTGAAGTTCAGAAACAGGCAAAGTAAGCCAGAAGTGGTGGCACATGTCTGTAATCCCAGCACTCAGGAGGCTGAGGCAGGAGGAAGATCCTTGTGACTTTGAGGCCAGCCTGGGCTCCACAGTGAGTTCAAGGCCAGCCTGAACTACAGAGTGAGACCCTTTCTCCAAAGGGGGGGAAAAA
>RJWM01012545.1:0-56280 GCA_004363535.1 Dasyprocta punctata | reverse complement strand
AAATGCCCAGAAGAGGGATAGCTGGGTTGAAGGGGATCTCCAATCCTAACTTCTTGAGGAATCTCCACACTGACTTCCACAGTGGCTGCACCAGTCTACACTCCCACCAACAGTGGAGAAGAGTTCCTTTTTCCCCGCAGCCCCTCCAGCATTTGTTGTTGGTTGATTTTTTAATCTTGGCCATTCTTTCTGGGGTGAGGACAGTATAGTTTTTAAAAGAATAATGAATAGCTGGATATGGAAGGGAAATTATGCAAATGGGTAATTCTGTACAATGAAATGGGACCTAAAATATATACTTCAATATTTTCCGTAGTTTGAGTGAATAATAATGAATGTCAAAAGTTCTCAAGAAAATATAAATAATATTTACTCAACAAATATCATGAAGGAACTCCATGTATTTTTCTTTGAACTACATCGCTAGCTCTAATTTGGTCATATTTTAAGGATTTTTGTTTTTCATTGCTTGCAATGTAATGCTTGTGATATTCTTGTTCTCTTTCTCAACTCACAGAATTCTGGCTTCCGTGTATATTATTCTACTTTAACTATAGTCATTCATAGCCTCCTATTTATAATTTCAGTGTGTATGTTTTTATGAAATTAGCCCTAGAATCTATTAGGGAAGTGCCTTTTACATGGGAGCTGTTCAATTATTGATTAATCTAGCCATAATTCAAATAATGAACAAGCTCTGTTCTAATCCCACCTTTACCTCTGGCTAGTCATATTGTGAAATAGAATATTTACTCAATCTCATTCCATCTTGTTTTTTTTTTTTTCTTTTCCACTCTACTGATGTATATATTTCTTAGGTCCATAGTTTAGCTGTGTATTGTGAGAGAAATTATGGCTTGCAAAATGTGAAATAAAAATCAACTTTGTGTAGAGCAGCATTTCAAAAGAAACTATTCTAAATAAATGTACTGAACACACAGTGAAAAAAAGCTAGGTCCCAGCTGAACTGTGTAAATGTTTCCAGGGCAACAAACACTAGTTGACCATTGAACTAGGTATTACAGTGGTAAGCGATTTGTCACTTTGATTCCAACCACACTATCTTGAGATTCAACTACCACTTTACTTTCTTAATTTAACTAACCTATTTAATGAAAATGTGAAAGGAAAGAGGGAATATATTTGATTAACACTGACTCAGAAGTATTTTGTCTGTTTGAATCCTGGGATCCCTTATAACAACCATTATTTTTCTTGATTAACTGCAAATCTTATTATACTCCTGAAAATATTTTAATAAAGTCCATCAATGGGAGTACCCAAGAAAATTCTATTTTCATTTATATGAAAGAGGAAATTAACTGAGAATTTCCATCCAACAGCATCCATGCATGTGACTCTGGGAAAAATCTGTGTATAAAATACTCGCAAATGTTTCCCTAAAGATGCAACTAGAACTGATTTCCATGGGATCGCTTGAGCCAAGAAACTCACAAGATTCTAGAATCATGAGAAACCATGTCTGTTAATACAAAAATATTGACCCTCTATGTGACAGAAACAGGTTTTAAGAACAAGATGGTGCTCTGAGTTTTATTTGTTTGTATTATGATAATCTCTATAAAATAGCAGGAAGAGTTTTTCATAAGTTTTAGACTAAAGTTAGATAATAAAATGTGCCTTTTTGATATTTATTTTGCCTATGAATTTGGTGTGTTGGGTTTTGTTTAGTCAACAATTAAAAAGCTTTAGAAAGTACAAGTTGTTTAGCCTTACAGAACCATTCTGAGATTCTATAGAAAAAAACTATAGCTGTCTATTATGGATATTGATTCTCAAAAATGTTTCTTGCTTCCAGATTATTAGTTTAACTTAAGCCAACTGAGATGCCTCCATTTTTTCTACTAAATATTGGTTGAAAAAAGAGTATATGCAGGATTTCAAGGCTATCAGACAGGAGCAGAATAAGCTCAAGGCTTCTACTAAATTGTCTAGTTCATCAGAAAAAGAAAGAGGAAGACCTTGCTTCCTTTGTCCTTTGAGTCTTAACACTTGAAAGTACTGCAGCCATCTCTCACCATCCCAGAGAAGTAATGTCATGACTAAAAGATAGGGAGAACCTGGCTCTTAGTGGCATCATTGATCAGAATGTGCCTGGAGTTCAAACTAACCATGTGTACAGCCTATAATGTGAAACAATAAATTTCTAGTCCCTGCCTTGTTTTTCTTTTTTCTTTTTACCTGTAGTTGAAAATGTACACACAGCTACAGACTAAATACAATAGAACAGTCCAAAAGGACAAAATGAGATTGTACTAACAAAGATAGAAATAGAATATTGAAGAGTGATGCACGTCTGTGTAACAAGTAGGATAAAATGGACAACTGCTGAAAAAAACGTAAAAAATACAAGAACTGAAAAGTCTTCACTAGAGTGAGATACTAATCAAATTGATTGCATGTTGTTTTCTTCTAACAACTATAAAGACCAGCTAGAACCAAGGACATACTTTCCCATATCACTAATATCTTTTTTTAAATTAACTACATAAAGACTTAAGTGCAACATGTATATCTATGTGGTTATTGGTTACTATTTACAGTCTTCTTGTAGTTATATTTAAAATCAAGGCATTAAAAATGAGTTATAATTTGCTGTTTCAATTTTATTACTTTATAACTGAAATGTTCATTTTTTTCTAGTGAGAGTAAGTGTTGTAAAAGACAGAAAAATGAAAGTGTCAAATCTGATTTCTATGGTGATTTTTCTCCTTAAAAATAAATTTTCAGAAAGATTGGATATGTCTGTTCCATTTTTGTTATTACTTTGTGAAATGATTTCATCTACAGGGTATTTAAAAAATAAATCAGGCTCAAGTAGTTTGAGAATGTGATCAAATTGCATTAGGAGAAAAGTTTAGAGATATGTTTTGCCTGGCATATAACAAATGTAATCTTTATTTTGATTAAGCTTAATTCCATGAAGTACAGATTGATACTTACTTTCAAATTTACTTCTAGATTAAAGTGAAACATTTCATGGGAAATTAAGAGGAAAACCACAAAAAACAAAATCCTAACCATTGCCAAATGGGTACATTCAGAAAGTAAAATAAGTTTTTTATAAAACAATTGAAATTGCAATGAGTGAGCGCTTGGAAATTTATTGCAAGCACATGTTGCATTCACTTATTTAAAGAGAGGAACATTGCAGGAATGCTAACTGATTAGGGTAAGTACATTGATTGGCGGGATAAGACTGAAAGAGGAGGAGGTCTTGTTCTAAATGAGGGCTTAGACTAAGGTATTGCCAACAGGATGGAAAAACCAACCTGAGAGGACATGAAGAATTGGCTGTGCACAGGTGCAACAAAAGGAGGAGCTAAGAAAGATCCAGGAGTCCAGACAAGGGTGGAGCCAGAAAAGGACATGCCTTGGTGGAAACCCCAGTTCACTCTTAGCAGTGAGTTCGTAGAAAAATTGAATAGCCAAATTTAGGTTTCTTGTTGTTCACACAATCTAGAGCTTACAGTCAGGAGCACGTTCAGAGAAAGAAGGGAAACATATGAGCTCTGTGATAGCATAACAAATTTACCTGACTGAATGCCTAAAATATTTAAAAGGTCTCCCACAAATTTGGCCACAGTGAAGGCTCGGGAAGCAACAGAGGCCTGGGCTTCAAGGCTCCTGCTCTAAACTCTCCACCCAGTCTCCTGGGTTGACTTTACCACTGCTTGCCAGGAACTTCAGCATGTTGTTTTTTGGATCACTTGACCTGGTTATTATCTTTGGAATCTTTGTTAGTTTCCTCCTCCTTTCTCTGCCCCTTCCACCCTCACCTTTTTACTCCCTGTTCCACCCACCCGCTCTCCCATTTTTTCATTCTTTCCCAGTGCCCAAATTTCTTGAAGGTGTGGCACTCTAAAATACTTAGCTTTATACAGACACTTCAATTCCAAATCCATAGTTTGTGCAGATCTGAGTCTTAGTATCTTTCCATGGAAAACAATTAGAATCCTGACTATTGGATAAGAGAAAAGCAGATGTCCCAGAGTAAACATGGATTTAAACTCTGCTGAAGAACTCAGCTATCAGCTTCACCTTCACTCTTGTGTGTGGTCATTCGCCTCCCTTTGTTTTGGATAAGCCTTGCATGCATTTATGATATGCATATTCTTATGTCCCAAGCCCCTTTTCCGATGGAAAGTTTTTTTGTAATAGGAGAGATTTCACATTTTGGGTGATATTTCTCTTAGGAAGGATTTTACATTCGGAGTCACATTTTTGAAACAAAATTCCAGATTTTAGAAGTTAGTCTGATATCAACTTATTTTCCACTGATGTAGCTTTACGTACTCTTATGAATGTTATAAAACTATAGTAGAGATAGCACTAAAGCACACTACTGCTTATCTTTTGTCATCTTAATCTAGTACTTTTTTTCCTAATTAAGTTATCTTAAATCTGTGTAAACTGTTTTTTCAAAATAACTCCACATATTTATGCATTAATGCAGCCCTATTTTCTACACATTCTAACAATTTGTATAGAAATTTTTCAAGTATGTATGTATATATTTATATAAATTCTAAATTTTCAGCAAATTATCTTTTTTCAAAATCATCCTCCTGTTATTTGAGATATTAATTAATAAATTCAATCAGTCCACTTGTCATTTAATGAACATTAATAACTGTAGACAGACATTGTTCCAGGCCCTGAAGATTCAATTGTGAACAAGCTTCCTGATATCAGAGTTCTGATATTCCTTCAGAGCACCCACATTATTTACTTTATTCAAATAGTTTGTTTCGTGAATGAGAATAATGATATTCTTAGAAATTGTACTTTAAACTGCAGCTTGCATGTGAGATATCATTTTTCAAAGATAGACTTTACTTTTAAAGCAGTTTTAGGTTCACAGGAAAAATGAGTGGCAAGTACAGAGAGTTCCCATATGGCATCTGCCCCCACACACCCACAGCCTCAGCCACCATGAACACCCTGCACCACAGCACTGCATTTGTTGTACCTGAGTTACCTACATTGAGACACCATTGCTACTCAGAATTCGTGATTTTGACTGGGTTAACTCTTGCTGTTGTGCAGTCTACGGATTTTGACAAATGCTTATAATGATATGTATCTGCCATTATAATACCTTATGGAATAGTTTCACTGTGCTGAAAATCATCTGCACTCTTCCTATTTATTTTTCTGTTCTTCTCCTTTAACCTGGACAACAACTTCTCTTTTTACTGTCTCTTTGATTTTTCCTATTTCGTAATGCTATATAGCTGGAATCATACAAGGTGTAGCCTTTTCCAGTTGTTTGCCTTCACTTAATAATGTGCATTTGAGGCTTCTCCATGGTTTTATATGACTCAATAGCTCCATGGACGCAACAGATTCCATTGTCTAGAAGGTACTACATTTTATCCATTCACCAACTGAAGAACATTTTGTTGCTTTCAAGTTTTGGCAGATATGAATAAAACTGCTATAAACATCTGTGTGTTGGTTTCATGTGGATATAAATTTTTAACTGCTTTGGTTAAATTCCAAGAAGTACGATTGCTAGATCATATGGTTAGACTATGTTTAGTTTTGTTATGAAAATGCTAAACTGTATTCCAAAATGGCTGCACAGTTCTCATTTCCATGAGCGATTTTCTGTTGCCCCAAATCTTCACTACCATTTGTTGGTATTAGTGTCAGGATTTATGCCATTCTAGCAGGTGTGTCTTATGGTTGTTTTAATTTTTAATTCCTTAATAACACAATTTTGAGTATTTTCTCATACACTTACTTTATAACTATGTATCTTCTTTGGTGAGTCTGGTCAGATGTTTGGCCCATGTTTTAACTGACTTATTTGCCTTTTATTGTTGAGTTTTTAGAGTTCTTTGTATATTTGGAACAATAATCCTGTATTAGATATGTGTTATATAAATATTTTCTCTTGGTCTGTGAATTGTTTTCTCTTTTTCTTGATAATGTTTTTCACAGAGCAGAAGTCTTTATTTATAAAAAAGTATAACTTATCAATTATTTCTCTCATAGATCATGCCTTTGTTGTTATACTTAAGCATTAATTGTGTTACAGAGTCAATATTATAATTGAGAAATGCAACTTCTTTATATACAGAGATAAAATGTCCAATATCAATAGTTAGCTCGATAATGGAGAATATAGTTGGAAGTCTGATGCTGCTCAACTTCAAAATTTACTATAAAGCTACAGTATTTATTCTCTTTTGTTTTGTTTGAGTATGTTAAATCCGATGGCATGAGCAGATATTTAAAAGATAGCAAGATATACTATGGTAACCATTTTATATTTACTATTGGCTTGTTTTGAAGTCCTTTATTGCATTCATTGTTTTGTTTTTATTGTTTCTATTCTATTCTGTTCTGTTTGATTTTTACTATGCCTAAAGTTACCTGCAGCTATTTTGAAGACAGCAAAAAGCACTGTGGTAACTATTGTTGATTTCATAATGTTTAAAAGTCCTGTATCACAAAAAAAAAAAAGACAGTGTGATACTTTTCAAAGACTAGACAAATAGTTCAAAAGACATGAACAAAGATCTTAGAAAAAGACATATACAAATATAGTCAGCAGGTCTTTGACAAAGTAGTAAAGACAATGAAATAGAGCAAAGATTTTTTCAGGAAGTTGAATTCATATCCATAAAACAAAACAAAAGAATCTAGACACAAATCTTGAATCTTTCACATGAATTAAATCAATAGGTGATATAAAAGGCTAAAATATATATTGGTATATGCTGATTTCGTCTATCAATATGTGTGTTCACAGGTAATCCTTTAACACCTAAAATGTACCCTATGTGTATGCTTATTTCCCTAGAGATGAATTAAATATTTAAATCTTATTTAAAATTCTTAATAAATTAATAATAAAAATCACCAAAAATGCAAAAAGATCTATGTGACTGTATTAGTTGTGCTTACTAGAGCAACAGATTCAATGCAAGATATATAAGTATATAAGGATTTTCAAGGTAGGCTTACAATGGCTGCCCACAGAGTCAGGAGTGAAAGAGTGCAAAAGGGCTGTTTGCATAATGGACATCTGAAGGATCTGGCCAATGGTCCAAGTCCTGGAGTTCACTGTAGTGTTCCATGTGAGTCCATATGAGGAGGTCAAAGGTTCTACGATGGAAGACTGAAGAAGGGTCCGTGCTGGAAGGCTCAAGAGTCTGTGCTGGAAGCTAGGAGATGAAGTCTGAGGTGATGATGAAGTCTGGAGCTCCACGGAAGAGAGAAGCGAGCCTTCCTTCCTCTTTTATTCCATTCAGGCTACAAGCCTATTGGTTGCTGCCATTCACACCCTGGGTGGGTTTTCTGATTTCACTAAGTCCCTTTGACCACACCCAGAACTATGCTGATCCAATTTAGTTGGACATTTCCTACTCAAGTTGACACAATTAGTTATTTGTCACAATGACTTATAAATATTATACAGATACTTTTTTAAAAAAAAGAAAAAAATTAAGTAAATTTTAAAAATTATGTTAACCTAGCAGAAAATATGTCATATGTTTGTAAATTTTATTGGGCATTGGAATAATTTGCAATTTTTCACAGACTTTTAAAATTCTAGAATCAAGATGGGTGCTAGGGGACTGTTTTATCTTAGCTTAAAGGATTATACATTAATTGTACTTTAAGAAGAAAGATATCTGTCAAAGCTTGTTGTTCTGCCATAAACAAAAGGGGAATTATTTTTCTGAACTGTTTAACTTTTAATTTCTTTTTTTGAAAGCATGATTTATGATCTCAAATGCATTTCTGACAAAGTTATTGTCACAAATAAAAAGTGACAATGACTTTAACTCTTCACATCATATTTTTAAGCAGACAGAAATCTTTATCTTAAATGAAGAATATGTGATGGAATATGTTATACTCTGTCATCATTTTGCCAGAATGGTCTATAACTATTGTGATTTATTCATATGACTATAAATAAAAGTATACCGCCATTCATAACCTACTGTGTATTAAGATCAAAACTCAATGAAGGGCTCTGAATTCCTTAATAGAATGAGTTATGAAATTAAGACTCTGTTGACATTGACCTGGTTGTTGAATGAGATATCAGGTCATCCCCATGGTAAGCTTCCTTCTAATAGTCTTTCAGGATCTAGGTAACTCACTACTTTTTTCCCTTCTTAGTCTATTCAGTATATATGATAAGCTCAGAGCTAAGCTTCAGGCTTAATTGTAGCAACTATTTGTAGATTAGTCCTTCCAGTGTACTGTTTTCTTCTCAAGATTTACTGAGATTTGAATTTACCTTATGAACAGAGACACATCCCAGCCCAGGCAACATTGTAAGCAACATGTAAGCATATGAAGTAAGGAAAATGTCTACATGAATAAAAAGGAACTGTAAATGGCTTCTGGAATTTTGAAACTATCACTTAAAAGCTCTGACCCTCAACATGTCTATAAAATGGTCATCAAAATACATCATATGGCTGCTTTGAAAATTAGGAGGCTATTGCATGTGAAAGTCCTGTGCACTTAAGATATATTTGATAAATATTGGTAACATCTCATCATACTGTTTTTTGAACTCTTATTTATATGTCAAAGATTTTTATACTTTCAAGTTTAAAAGTATGATTAAGCCCTGATGTTTCTCTATGAGCTGTATAAAATGGGAGTTCTATCACCTCCTTAAGCTTCAGCTCTTAATTCTGAAATGAGGAAAACTAACGTATCCCCACCATAGAAATTAAGGGGAATTGAAGAATACAGTATCATGAATCTTGACTCAAAATTAATGCTTGGAAATTACTGTTTGTTTTTTTAAATCACTGACTACATACAGTATCTTAATAAAACCATGATGATGGGTTAAGGTTGGTTATTTTCTTCCATTCACACATGGGACACTGAAGTAGAAAGAGGTTAGTTAAATAACTTGCCCAGATTTTTACATTTCATAAGTGACTAAGTTAAATATGCCCTCATCCCAAAAACTAGCCTTCCCATCTATTTTGCAAAGTTGTCTTTGCTGTGGTTTTATTTAGACAATAAATGAATTAATAGTGTGCATTTATTGTCAATATAATATATCTTGGAAAATTGAACCAGAATGCAATGAAGCATATCTAGTACATGAGTTAACCTTAATGTCAACCAGGTCAAAATTGTCTTTCAACTTTTGCAGGCAAGTCTAGGGTTAAGAAATTTTAACACTGAAATCAGAATCCTCCTCCCCCAGGAATGAGCATTTCTGGAGGACACATTTTAATAAACACCATTTGACTGTCTTTGTTTTTTACATTCTACTTCGAAATTAAGTGTGGCAAGCTGTAAATATTCAGTGTATGTGATAAGATAAAGACAATTTCCACATTTTTAATGTAATTGCTTTGTAGAGAGCATGAGAGAAGGCTAAATGGTTACATTTTGGAGGCTATGTGTCAAGCAAAAGTAATCAGCTCATAAAATATATACAGGGAAAAAGTAAATCCATCCCATGACTTTTGCTCATTCACAAAAGAACAGGTGAATGTGAGTTTGAAGAGAAATGCAGTCTTAACTCCAGTGCCACCCTGTAATGGTTGGTTGCTTGTGTCAACTTAAGCAAAAGAAGCCTAACTAAATTGGCCCAACAGTTCCACACCCGAGGGTGTGGAAGACACACCGTAAAGCAGATTATCACATGGATGGTATAAAGGGGAAATGAAGACAGATAGATCTGCTTCTTCTTCTTCAGAGGAGCTCCAGTCTGCACCTTCACTTTGGACATCATCGCCTAGCTTCCAGCACAGACCCATCAAGCTCCTGATACAAAATGGCACCAGACACTGCAGTGAGCTCCAGACCCTCAGCTGGATCCTTCAAAACTCCAGTGTGCAGACAGAACCTCTGCATGCTTCCACATCCAACTCTGTTGGTGGCCATTGTAAGACAATCTTGTAAACTCTTATATATTTGTATATCTTACATTATATCTGTTTCTCTAGTCAACACTGTTTGATATTCACCCCACTCCAAATCATCCTCAATTTCACAACTAGACTAGATGCAAAAGTATGGGACTAGTTTTACTGGTTATTGGTTTCATTAGTCATAGTGGTCTCAGTAATATAATACTCTACAGTCTCCCAAACTGAGGCCCATGAAAACACATCCTACACAACACTTTGAGGGGACACAGAGATTGCAAATATAGCCAAATGTAGCCAGCTTATCAACAGGGATGAAGATTCACTTATTCTAAAAGTTTGAAAGTTTTCTAATTCAAAAGTTTTAGGGAAAATAAAGCAGAAGTTGTTTCTTGTGTTTGTCCTTGGTATCTTGTAAGAAATTATAACTACAATTAAATCAGTTGAATGATTTAGAATCATGATGGAAAAATCTATACATCAGTTCTTATGAGGAAAAGATTTATGTGCAGCCCTTCCAGATGGGTCTCCTTGTCTTTAAATCAAAGGGCTAGCAGCTGGGCTGCTGAGGTACTAGGTGCCAGTCCTATGCCATTCCTTCTCTTGAATCAAGCCAGGTCCTTTGCCACAAAGGCTTCTATGACTACAAAATAATGGACTAATGCTTTTTGTATTATAAAGGTTTGCCTTTTTGTTTGAGTTCACACTGTTACTTTAAATTTTGCAAATCATCTATTGACAGGATCAAAGAGGAAATAACATTTGATTCCCAATTCCCGGGCACCTATTCACAAGATAAACAGTCTCTGTTTTGTCTCAGCTTTACTGCTTTGACTTTTTGGATTACAGCTATCTAGTAATTAATTTAAGATTGGGATATTTTCATCTCTCTGTACTCTGGATTAGCTGCTGAAAATGACATCTGTTTACATTTAAGTATATAATATAGAGATAATTAAAATATAACTTATTCCATGTGAAAAATATAAAGACAGCATGTTACACACAATATTCTAGATAAATAAAAATTTATACAGAATTTCCTTTCTTTGTAAGAAACTGAACCAAAATTTGAAATTTAGAATATTGTAAGATTACATATTGTACTTGAATTAAAGCATTTTTGAGACAGTCTCACTAAATATAGCCTGTCCTGTTTATTTTAAGACATAACAAAATAAACTTGAAAAATTATATGTAATTTCTTACTTGATATTAAAATATGGTTTTCTGTGTTTAATATTTTCATTTTTAATGATTCGTATGTTAAGCAGATGTTAAACAGATCATTAGTTCAGTTAAGGCAGGCATCAAAGTTTATCAAAACAAGACCTACCTTGAAATGACTCTAAAAAGTTATTAGCTGGGAGATTATTACAGAGCAAATATTCCGTGCTAGTCAAATTTATTTTGACTTCTCTAATAGTTGTCTGTAAGGGAATTCTTGTCCCAGTTTTCATGGCATTTGTATTTACTTTTTGCCACATTCATGTTGTTAAAAAGTCTTATTCTTTTACTTTCCTTATCTCTTAAATCTCTTAAAGTTTTAAATGTATTGTTTTACCTGTCAGATACCAGATAAGTGCCTCTAAATGTGCTCGATTATTGCTGAGGGAAATCTGTTTTGTGTAATCCCCATGACGTATTGATGTTTCTCTAACCAAGAATTGAATCCACAACTTTAAATTGAAATTTGGAATATTTAGAGATGGAAGCCCTTTATGGTTATTAAGTACTCCAACATTTTATAGTATTAGTAAGTGCACTGTAAGTCAAACCAACAGTTCACATACCATCCTAACTAGTTTCTTCTAGCCTTCCCAGCAGGAAGCTCCCTTGGGCAGATCTAATATTGACCCTGTTTTAGGGAGGCTTTGATGTGTTTGCTGAAGCATTTGTTGACTTTCAAAAGGCAACTTCAATCCCAGGCATTTTGTACATATATTACATGCTGTTTGTACAAACTTATGAAGGGCTTCAAATGTATCCTGATAAAAATCCCAACTGTTTGGAGTTACATAATTTTAAAGCACAGAAAAAAAAAAAAAAAAACCGGCATTTGACCCAATATGAACTTGAGGAAATATGGATTCACAGTGTGAATGCAAAAAATAGACACATACAGAAAATCCTTTAGAAAGTGTTTTATTATTCAGGTTTGTACTAAAAATGAATTGAACTAGATGGTCCTCCCACATTTCTTTAACAGCAACCAGAAGTCTGTATTTTTATTTCCAGTTTCAACAACCAATCCAGGCTTCAGCTATCTGCCAAAGACTAAAGAGCCTCCTTCTCAGCCATCACCCTGTAGACCAGTTTCAGACTCTGTAGTCAGGACAGATGGAAACTGCCAGATATTACTGCTCTGTTTCTACTTGCTTTTATCCTGGTCACTAGGCCTTCAGAGGTCTAGCTCTGGTGAAGTCAGGTCATGAAAGCTTTTGAAGATAGTGTATTTCTGAAGATACAAGAAAACAGTGGGTCTTCTTCATCTTTCTGGGAAGCTGCTTCCTTCCAGAATTACTCAGAGAAAATTTCTGCTCCACAAAATTCTCTGCAACCCTCAAGTGTTGACATGTTAATAATGGTTTCCCATAAATAGAATGAATATAAATATGCGTTTTGTTATTCGCTAAATATTTGAAGTAATTTCTGATGTTAAAATACTATACCATATGAATTCTTCTAACTTGTCTTAAGATTTCTTCAACGTATTTGTTTTATACAAATGTATGAAATTTCATTATACAGTTGGACGTAGGTGGAACACATGGGAGGAACAGAAACTGCCTTTTTGACCATAATGCTCGTCTCATAATGTGACGTTGAAATACCTCTATCAAGAGCTGTGCTTGTGTTTCTACCTCCTGAACATGGGCAAAATGTCATTATTGCCTTGTCCTAAGGACGTAACTTCTAATGCATGTCCCTAAAGACTCTGAAACATTCAGCATGCTTTCTAGAATTGCTTCTTGTTAAGAAGCCAATTGCTATGTCACAAGCAACTTTTAGAAATCCTGTAGGAAAAAGGACTTCATGTGGAGAAAGACCAAAGCTTTCAGTCACCAACTGGCACCAGCTTGCCAGCCACACAGGTGAGGCTTCTGGACAGCTGATGACCCTGCACCAGTCAAGCCCATAGTCTCTCCTTCAGGGAGAGCCAGCATACAACTACACCTGTATAAAAGACTCCAAACTGGGCATACTCAGCCACATCCATCCCAAGTTCCTGGCCAAATATAACCTTGTGGAATAAAGAATTATTATTACTGTTTTTAGCCACTGTGTTTTGGGCTGATTATGTTATGTAGCAATAGAAAAAAGACATCAATTTTAGTTGGACATATATGCTTATCAAGTGTTCTTTGATGCATGTGAGAAATGTGGTTCCTGGGCACCCAAAGATCAAGGGGCAGAGTTGTCCCCATAGATTCCTTTAGACTTTGCATCCAGTTTCTCCTTCCAGAAATATGTGGCCTTGTGGATAAAGCTGAGTTTGCTTCAAAACAAGGAGCTCTCGGTATTTGCAAACATTCGTATATGAAAGTTCATGTGTTGTTTGTGTGAGTTGTACAATGGTCATATAATAGAAAAAGAAATGATTTGCAAAACTTTGAGCCTGTCAAATCTGGCAAAATTCTGTCTTGAATTTTGGGGCTATCTATTTGAACTCTTGGGCCCAGGGAGATGACTCATCTGAGAAAGAATGCATCATTCCAAGGCTATCCTAGTTTAAGTCAAGCATCCTTAATAAGTGGAATGGAGAATTAATTTAGCCCAGTGTGTAGGGGTAGTGCATGGACTCTTCCCCCTCATCTAACCCACCTGAAAGACAGCAGTCAAAGGAAGAAAGAGAATAGCAAAAATCAAGTAGATTACTTGTGTAGGTAATACTATTACACGTATTTACTTATAGATTATATGTATATATTATGTTTGTATATATGTAGGGTCATTTACTGACAACTTGCAAGACATAAAAAGTAATCATTTCCATTAGATTTAATCAGAAATTACCATGCTGCATCATTAAATTCTTAAAAATCTTGATAAATACCAAGTAAATGTTTTAAAAATTGAGAAACTGAAGGCGAAGTAATTATCTGCAGTAGGCTCTTACCACAACTACTACACATCAGAGCATTGATTTGAATTGAATCTGTGAATCTGTGAATCTGTGACCCAGGAATATAAATTATGCAGCATCAAGAAATAACTATGTTCATTAGCTTATTCTAGTAAGTAAGAAACCATAATTGTGCTAGTACATAATAGGAATCCAAAGAATATCTCTTGAAAGATTAACTACCTTTCAAAATATACATACTGGAAAATTTTGTTGTGAAATCAGTCTAAGACTAGGGATAACTTTTAAATAGATCATAGACAGCATCTTACTCCCAAACCATGCCAATTACCTAAGCATACATAGACAAAGACATTAGTGACCTGAAATATTTTCATAATCATTGAAGGACTTATGTCATTTAGTTTCAGTTTGCTATGCTGAAGATTTACAGATTTATTGAAAAATAAAACGTCTATCTAGATGTGCAAACTTAGTGAATTGTCTGATCAAAATATTTCATTCTCTATTAATTTCAAATAGGAGTAAGTATAGTTAAAAATTTTAACTATTAAAATTTGAATAATATCTCTTACAGTCCTGTCTATACATTGTCCAAAGATTTGCCACAATAATCTTGAATATATTCTTTGAAAGAAGAAACGAAATTGTTAAATGAAAATATCATGCCATTTTCTTTGCAAATCATCATTGCTTGCTTCCAGTACAGTTTCAGTACTGTTGGGGGGTGGGCAGGGGAAACTCTCAAGATTTTGCCTTCCATAGATGTGCTAGAAAAGATCTTTTTAAAAAGTTAAGAGCCACAAATTATGCTTGTATTTGGAGAGTCTGTCTCCATCAATTCAGGGTATCAAAGTGAGATCAGCCAATTCCTCTAAAACTATTCACAGTTCTTATGATGCAGTTATTTTTATTTAGTGGCTACCTCTCTGAACCTTTCATCTAGGGGACTTGTCTTAAGACCTGGCAATTGGATGAGGGTGGAACAGATGTGGAGCCTGAGAGAGAAAGACACAGGTCTGTGCACCTGTTCACGTTCCCACTTCCCTGCTCTCCATCTAAAGCCATACATGCCCACTGCATCATTGGGTCTCCCTGCTTTTGTGCTTCCTTCCCAGCAGGTGTCACAATAGAATGACCCATTATTGGTGCATGTGCTCTCTGGGGAATTGTCAGTCTTCTCCACTAGCCTGTCAGTTCTGCAGCAGTAAGGACATGTATATTCAATCCACAGATACCATCTTAGGTCCTAGAAGAGTACTTAACACTCAATAACTTGGTGGTGAATTAGTGAATATTTGCTTTTAATTTGGGCTTGTCGCTTCACTGACTGACCAGTTATCTTAAAATAATCTGTAATGTACTAATCCTGTTACTGTATAGTTGCCTGCTCTTTCACACTAACGAAAGTGTCATATAGTTGAATCTTAGCATCCTGACCTTGAAAGTTACCTTCTGACTATTTTTGTCCTACTTTATCATTTAATTATAGAGGTTAGTTAGGATTTAAAGGCAAACGAAGAGCCTAGAGTAACTCAGCAGTAGTGGCAACATGTCCCATCAAGGCACTGCTTCACAGGTCATTACCTTACGTGCTAGCACTGCAATAAGAAATTAACTTCCCAACAGTGATGACTTGCAAACAAAAATACCATTAGAATTTTCAGATAAGCTCACAAAGAAAATAACCAGAATGACAGATGTAGTTTAAGACAAAAATAAATCTGAATCTATTGTCCCCAGCGTGTGAAAATGTTCTATGTGACTTTTTAAAATTCTCATTTTGTGTCTGTTATTATAGTATTGCAACTCTGAAATTCTAATCTTAGTCTGTTTTCATGATAAGAACAGAACTACTAATTAAAAATACATTATAGAACTAGTTCATAACAATTAGTGAGCAACCATCATGTGTTCAGTGGAACACGTGTTTCAGAAAAGCTGAGAATACAGCAGACATAGCACATACAAATGAAACTGCTGGGACAAACCAGTGTGATAGTGTCAGATATTGTTTAGACCTTGGTGAAGTGACCATAGAGGCTATAATCAGGAAAGGTGTAACATGTCAGAAAATGGAACAAAAATAATTAATTAGTGGAATACTCGTGATAGAAATCACACATGGTATGTGCAATTAAGCCCTTTGGAATGTAATATCTGGAAGGTGAAAATGATATACAATAGGCCCTGAGTTGCGGTTTTTGTAAAATTTATAGCAACATTTTCCAGATTTCAAGCCATCAAACCCATCAAAGTCATTGAATCTGCACCTCAAATTTGTGATGCTCATGCATACCAAACAACTTCACCTCTCTGTTCATTCTGAATTCTTAAAGTAAAACATATGTGTATATATATATATTTATATTATTTGCCTTTTATTTTTAGAAATAGACCTTCTGTGGTTTTTAAAATAAGCATAAATTTTGCTGACAGCTGATATTTTTATCTCCTCAAGAAGACAAATCCCTGTCATTGTTCTTTCCAGCAATCTGGTTTTTTATTTGAGTAATCTGTTCTCCACTGTGCAGGGTTTGAGGTAACAACCCAGCAAAATTTCTCTGTGTCTCTCTTTGGTGGTATTGTTTTTTGTTTTTGTTTTTGTTTTTTGTTTTTTGTTTAAAATACCACAGAATTTCAAAACAAGATAATAACAGAGTAACAATAGTTAATACATTGGGTATTGTTATCTTCAGAGTAGTTACTAAGGGCACAAGACATAGGCATGAGATAGTGCCCAAACAATATTAACACAAACCTTTCTTTTCAATGAACTAAGAGAACCTAGCAGTATAACTATCTTAGCTTTCTTGTTTTCACTTCCTTCCTTTCCCTTTCTCCCATCACAGTTTCTCTTTTCTTTTGAACAGTTCCTTCCCAATGCACACTATCTCTTGTAGATTTGGGGTCCTAATTACTAATTCAGCTTTTCACATTAGTGAGAATACGCAGTGTTTACATATGTGGCTCTGATTTGTTTCACTTATGAGTACGGTCTTGAGTTGCATCTATTTACCTACAGAAATCTCGGTATCCTTCTTTATAACTGAGTAATACTCCATTATATTAAAAAACTATCTGCTTTATCCATTCCTCAGTTGATGCAACTTTGGGTTGTTTCCATTATTTAGCTATTACAAATCGTGCTGCTGTAAACATGGATGCACATGTATCTCTGTGGTATGATGTTTTCAGTTCTTCTGGGAAGATACCCAGAAGAATGAGAATTGAATGAGAATTCTAATTCTAGTTTTTTGAGGAACCTCCACACTGATTTCCACAATGGTTGCACTAGTCTGCATTCCCACCAACAGTAAAGAAGGGCTCATTTTTCCCCACAGCTCTTCCAGCATTTGATATTGGTTGATTTCTTGACGATAGCCTTTCTTTTTGGAGTGAGATGGAATCTGTGTTGTTTTAATTTGCATCTCTTGAATGACCAATGATGCTGAACACTTTTTAATATACTTACTTGCCACTTGTATTTCTCCATCTGAGAAGTGTGTGTACATCTTGGATGCCTGTTTTGGGGTTCAGTCTTTAAATTTGGAGGATCCTGATTTTTTTCCATTCTTTATATGTTCGAGATATACGTCCTTTTGTCTGAGGAACAAATGGCAATAATTTTTTCCCCTTCTATGAATAGTCCTTTCACTCTGTTGGTGCTGTGCAAAAGCTTTTTTAATGGGGTGAGATCCCATTTGTTGATTCTTTGTAGTATTGCCCATACGGTCTGGGTTTTATTCATGAAGTCTCTGCCTACACCTATGTCTTCAAGATTTCTACCTATTTTCTCTTACAGTAGATTTAGTGTTTCTGTTTAATATTTAGATCCTTGATCCACTTTGACTTTAGCTTAGTGCATGGTGGTAGGCATGGGTCTAGTTTTAGTCTTTGGCATGTGAAAAGCCAGTTTTTCCAGCACCATTTATTAAAGAGACTACCATCTTCCAGTGAACATGTTTGACCCCTTGGTCAAAGATAAGGTGACTGAGTGTGTTTGGAGTTGTGCCTGCATCTTCTTCTGTTCTGTTCCACTGATCTCCAAGTCTAGGTTTTTGCTTATTTTCTTTCTTTCTTTCTTTCTTTTTTGCAAATACCATGCTGATTTTATCACAGTAGCTTTGTGGAAAGTTTTCAAGTCAGGGATTGTGATGCCCATGACTTGTCTTTGTTGCCCAGAATTGCTTCTGCTGTTCTAGGTCTCTTCTGGTTCCAAATGAATTTTAGGAGTGTTTTCTGTAGTTCTGTGAAGTATGCCAGTGGTATTTTTATTGTGATTACATTAAATCTGTATAACAATTTTGGAAGTGTAACTATTTTCACTGCGTTGGTTCTTCCGATCCATAAGCAAGGGATATCGTTACACTTTGTTTTTTGTTGTTGTTTTTTTGTTTTGTTTTGTTTTTGTTTTTGTTTTTGTTTTTGTACCAGGGATTGAGCTCACAACTTTGTGCCTCCCAGGTAGGCACTTATGTCACTGAGCTAAATCCCTGGCCCTCTTACCATTTTCTGATATCTTCTTTTATCTCCTTTTTCAGAGTACTGTAGTTTTCAATATATAGATCTTTTGCATCCTTTGTTATATTGATTCCTAAATATTTCATTGTTTGAATGCTATTGTAAAGGGTGTGATTTCCCTAATTTCTTTCTCCATGAATTTGTTGTCTGTGTACAGGAATGCTATTGATTTTTGAGTACTGACTTTGTATCCAGCTACACTGCTGAATTTGCTTATTAACTCTACTATTCTTTTGGTGAAGCTTTCGCGGTCTTCTGCACAGTGTATTATGTCAACTGCAAATAACTATAATTTAACTTCTTCCTTTCCTATCCTTATTCCTTTTATTTCTGTCTTGTCTAATTCCTCGGGCTAATGTTTCCGGAATTATATTGAATAGGAGTGGTGATAGTGGATATCCTTGTCATGTTCCTGATTTTAGAGTGAAAGCTTTCAGTTTTTGTTCATTTAGTGTGATGTTGGCTGTTGGTTTGTCATAGATGACTTTTATCAGATTGAGATAGAGACCATCTATTCTGATTTTCTCTAGGGCTTTTATGATGAATGAGTGTTGAACTTTATCAAAAGATTTTTCTGCATCTATTGAGAAGATCATGTGATTTTCATCTTTGGCTCTGTTGATATGGCGTATTATGTTTGTTTATTGATTTGCATAGGAAACTGAATCATCCCTGCATTCCTGGGATAAATCCCACTTGGTCATGGTGTATAATCTTCTTGATGTGCTGCATTCTGTTTGCTAGTATTTTATTGAGAATTTTTGAATCTGTGTTCATTAGGGAGATTGGCCTGTAGTTTTCTTTTTTGGTTGGATTTTTCTCTGATTTTGTTATCAGAGTAATACTTATACAAGCCCAGCCTGGCTACTGACAAACTGTTCTAACTATTAACCTGATACCTTTAACTACAGGAGCAGGTTCTACAGTTCATTGTAACAAGTTCCTAGGAACTTGTATGCAATGATTTTCCACTTAACTAGAATGGTTTTACCCTATTGTGTATGTGGGGAGAGGAGTTAAAAGGGATAGGGGTAGGATATAGATGAATGAGGTTAAATATAGTAGGAGCAAGGCTGGAGGGTAAAAGATGATCATCCAAGTTTTGGATAATTGTAGGACACAACAGGGGAGTGCTGCAAGAGAAAGCCCAGAAGTATCAATGTGAACCTTAAGAAAAGAGACTATGTTTACTGGCATGCAAGTATCATAAAATGAAGTGAGATAGTCGACAAATGAGAGGAAGAGTATTAGTAGAAGTCAACCAAAAGAGAGATCAGAGATCAAGTCGTGAAAGAAAGAGAAAAGGAGAGAAAAGATGAACAAACATATAGTGAAAAAAAAGCAAAACAGGAACAAAATAGAACAGGGACAACAGAACCAAGAGGAATCAGGGAAGGGAGATGACCCTACCTGCCCGCTTCTCTTCTGCCTGTGTCTTTGTGCCCAAGCACTACGCTGGGTCACCTAACTCACCAACTGTTGGCTTATGTTTTTACTACTCCTTGAGACCTTTCCCGTCCGCTCGTTTCACCTTCCAGTCATGTGTGCCCAAGCCGGCGCCCTTCTATGGCACTGGCAAGTTTGCGCCTGCCCCTCTCTCACCCTGCCCTCCTGGATGGAGCGATCTCTTAGGCCTGCAAGGGTTCTCTGGATGGAGGGAGGGGTGATCTGCTATCTTGGCGCCTTCCCTCCGGGCCCTCTGGCTCATGGTATTGTTTTTGAAAATGTGGACAGAACATTCAATTGTTTGTGACTAAGTCAATTCTCAAAGTCAGTGTAACTACACCATCAGCTAAAATTGCATAAATGTGATTAAGAAAATTATAGAGGCTTTTCTAGTAATTAATGAATACCATTTAATTTATATACTGGATTCCTTTCCATTTAGAAATTTTAATCTATTTTTCATGCCTATGTCTTGTGCTCTGAGTAACTACTACGAAGATAACAGTTCATAGTGTATTAATTATTGTTACCCTCCTATTAGTCTGTTTTGAAACTGTTCTATTTTTTTTCTCTTTAAAATACAAAAAAATTGAACAAAACTTTCAATCAGTGCATGCCATGTTGTATCTTAAAAATGAAAATAACTAAAATGTAATGAGTTAGCAAACATAAGAAAGTTTGAGGAGAGAAAATGACAAAATCTACTTGAATTCTTTGCACTTCACCTTTCTCACTGATCTTCCTACCAGCCCATATTAGGTCAGAAGACCTGATCAAGAAAGATTGCTTCCAGGCACTACTCTGATTTTCTTAAGTGTACCAATATCAAATATCTACATGTGTCATATTTAATACTTCAATAAATTAAGAATTTTTTCAAATTGAATTATCGTAAAGTAAAAGAGTGAGTTCTAACATTGCAGTCTGTTAACAGATCCTTTACAAAGTGCTGTATTAGCATGATATATTGTTGTGTGCTTTCCTTCAGTTTTGTTAGTAATTTTTTTTTTTTGCCTAGTACATGGTATCATGTTGCTGTATCCTAATTTGATTATCAGTTATAATAACTTGTTTCCAATGCATGAAGTTTACATTCATTTTAGGGTGTGTAGGTTCATGTATATAATATGCCTTGATTCTTTTTTATTCCCATTCCCATCCCCAAGCACTTCTGTCTCTATCTGTCTCTGTCTCTATCTCTCAATTCCCTTTCCCCACTTTTGCTATTATTTTTAATATGATTATTTTAATTTGCATGCATAATATATAGTATTTAATAAATTGTAAGCATTTGATACATAACACAACATGTTTTAAGTGATCTCAGGGTAATGGGTTTCTCCATGGGACAGTATTCTGTTTTACCATGACTTGGAACAATGGCAAGTCAGCACCAGATGATACTATTGTCCACATCTTGGCTGCTACAGTGTTTCTCTACCTCAGCTGCTTATTGCCATCATTTCAGGAAATTTTCCAAACCCTGATACCCAGAACACACAATTTCATTTTAATCAGAGTTTCTGGGAGTGACATTCAGGCTTCAGTCCACATTAGGCAGCTAGATTTAGGAAGCACTGTACTAAACCGATGGTGAAACCTCAGCTGTGTTTGGTGGGGGCCTGGAAGGAGAGATATGGTTTTACCTCCAAGATATTGGATGGTGAGAATTAAGTTTTGTTGCCAGCCTTCTGTGCAACTAACACATTAAAACAAATACTGAGTTGACCTTGAATTTTCCTTTGTGTCCTACATCCTTGCCCGTCATAGTCTTCCTGTGTTGAAATAGGTCAAGAGAAGGATCAGCCAACCTAAAAAAGATGTGGTATTTTTATACAATGGAGTACTACTCAGCCATAAAGAATGATAAATTTGAGGCTTTTATAGGTAAATGGCTAGAAAACATACTTACAAGTGAAATAAATCAGACTCGCATGTGTAAATGCCATATTGTCTCCCTAGTGTAAAAAACTGAATAGTAAATAAGATCTTAAATCTGTAATAGATAGTGTGAAAGGGAAAGAAACTGCTAAAAGGGAAAGAACAACTGAGATAGGAAAAGAGAAAAGAAAAATAGCTAAGATAATTATAGTACTATTCCTATTAGTTCATGGAAAGAAAATGTGAGTACTTATACTATTTGATCTGTTTTACATGCCTGTATCTTGTAATCTGAGCAACTGTGTAGAAGATAACAATATGTAATATAGTGACCATTGTTAACTTCCTATCATCTTGTTTTGAAATTCTATATTGTTTTTATTGTTTTGTTCTTGTTTTTACTGTTTTGTTTTCTTTTATTCTCTTTAAAATAAAAGAACATTATTTATATTTCATCTCCTACCTAGATACTTTTTTCCAATTCTGTAGAGCTAAACCTTGTTTCCAGAAACTCAAACCTGTGGCTGTGGTATACTATCAACGAATAACTCGTATCTTTACATTAATGAAGCGACACAACTCTGCCTCATTCCCATGATGCTACCAGGTACAGGGACTCCTGCATACTAGATCTGTGAATAGCAGTGCTGAGATACATTACTAGGACTTGCTAGAGGGACCCAGGTGGGTTGCTTTCCTCTTAGCTTTAATCAGCGGTGTCAGCAAGTACAGTGCTGCTCTCATTTCTTTGCAAAGGTTAAGCGCAAGTGAGTGCATCTCCTGTAGATGCTGTATTGGTTAAGACTAGTTCCTGGATAGGGGAAAAAGAGGCCTTTTTATTTATTAGACATTTTCTTTTTTGTATTTTCTTTTCCATCAGTTGCAAACTAAGTCTGTCTCATCCATGGTGATAACCGTATTACTAAAGATGAGAATAACCAATTTTTACTGGGTCCCTTTTACATCTACAAACCATAATGAATCTTGTGCAAATGCTGGCTCATTTAATACTAGCACAAAACAGTAACTGTATTTTTTCCATTTTCAGATGAAGAATAGCAGGTTAGATAAAATGTTCTGACCACTGTAACATAGTTAATAAATAACAGAAATTTTAAAGCTACAGTTGAATCTTCAGGGCTTAAACTGTTGAACAAGTGCTGCAAAAACTGAATTTCTTTTTTGGAAAAAAGGCAACTTCCTTAAAATACTAGTCCTAAACTCCATTTACACCCATCTTTATTCCAGCTCACAGTGTTTCCACATCCCCTTTCCTCAAGCACCACTGATCACTGATTGTTCCTGCCTCTGTGGCAGCTGTGTGTCTCACTGTGTGCTGCTCCTGAGGTCTGAAGTGTAGTCTCTTTTTCAAGGTGAAGTCCAACTCACAGTTTTCAATCTCTGTTCAAATGTCAAGAAATTCCATGTGAAACTTGAACTGAGCGCCCAAGTCAGTGACTAGTTCTACTCTGTGTTCTTACAACCCTTGGTAAATATCCCCATCACAGCATTCATCATTTGCTTGCTAATAACTTGATGCTTTAAATAACTTCTATAAGCTTAGTTTCCTCATCTATAAAAAAAGGAGTATAATCAAAGAGCCAGTTTTAGAGGCATATGAATGTTAAAGGAGATAATGAACATAAGGTACTTAACTGCATGTTTTAGAGTAACCATTTAAATTTTTAACTAGTCTTGTTATTACCATCTCATTATACTACAACTTCTTTAAAATGTTTTTTTCTCTGACTATCTGCTTGTTTTCTACTAGGGAGAATATGGTGACACATATTTTATATTTCTAGATTTTGCAGAGTTCTCGGACTAGAATGGAAACTTGTAAGCTTATGCAAATTACTCAACTCTTCCATCTTCAATTGAAAACTCTTATAGGGCTGAAATGAAGATTAGGAGAAAATGTAAAACTGATTAGCACAGAAAATCTTTAGTAAATATCAGCACTTATTTTTTAATAAGTCTAAGTAAGTGAACACTGAATTTGGAAGGAGTAAAACTTCCATGTCACCAGTTTTTTTTTTTTTCTTACATTTAGATGATGGCAAGTCATCTCCATCCACACCTGCTGACTAGTAGGCAGTCCTCACTATGGGGGTGTGAGAGGCCCTGAGATTACAATGTCTCCTGTCTGCTTGGCAGGACTGATCCCTGCTGCTTTGCAGAGAGGGGATCAGTGCAAGACCTGGCAAGTCTTGCTGCCATGTTTGACAAAAGGATAGGCCCTTTCCCTGGGTGTTTTTGTTTATATGGGACTTTGACTGATCATCTGTTTGAAGGTAGAAGGTATGATGGTGACAGAGTGAATAAGATGCCCTCCTATAAATTTCAGTAATCCAACTACACAAGATTTCAAAGTATGACTGACAGTGTACCTGATAATCTTTGTAACAAGTAGAGCCTGCAGATCCCAGAGCAGCAGAGGTTGGAGAAAAAAATTTATTTTGGAGTGGAGACAAAATTAAACTTTTTATGGAAAACCCGAAGCCCAAATACTCAACTTGTATATATTCCTCTTCTCATTTAAAAGAGCAATCAGCAGTTATTGGATCCTCTTCATCATCTGCCATTCACTTACTTCTTAATCCACTGTTGTCTTTTGTCTAGTACTTCATGGAGTGATTCAGCATAGTTCGCCTTTTAAAACAGGAAATAAAACTTAAAATATCGTTACTGAAAAAAATATGAAGGTTTTGCTCTGTTTGCAAAGGTTATATACATAAGCCTGGTATGTTTTAACTTTAATGAATACCAATTGTTTTCATGAGAAAGAATATAGAAAGTTCTACTTTTAGATGTCTTTCAATTTGAAACTTAAATGAATAATGAATTTAAAATGCCTTGTCAATTACCTGTTGATTAATAATTATAGATTTTTTTTCTGTCTCTAGTCGTTTATCATCAATCTTTATGAAAAAGCTGTCTGTCTTCAAAAATTGCCCTATGCAGGCTCAATGCTGGATTGAACTACTTGCCTCGACTTCTTTCTAGTATTAAAAAGACTTTCAACTGACAAACCAACCCTTTCTTTGACCTGACTCCATAGCCTCAAACTATCACATCTCTTGTTCCTTTTGACAAGAAGCTTTTCCTAGTGTATATGAATTAATGGCACTTTTGACTCAGGTACTAGTTTCTTAACTTCTTAAGCTTGTAATCTTAACCAATAAACTGAAACTAGTATATTTTAGCTACGTTGCTTGATCTACTAAAATTTTTTTGACATATAAAAAGTGAGAGGTTTAAGGCACTATGCCTATAAAAATTAAATTAATAATTTAAAAGGTTAAGAAAGATAAACTTCCCGGGTAAAACCCATAAGAAAGAAAGAGAAACATTTGCTAGAAATTGTCATTATGGGAACTCTGGTGTTACAAAGTTTAGTGAACTTCAGTGGGGCTATATGCCCATGAACTAATGAAAGCATGCTTAAAGAGTTACAGTGTGTACTGGTTATGCTGGTACAGGCTTATGATCTAAGGTAGCAGGATCAAGAGTTCAAAGCCAGAATGTGCTACGTAGTGAATTTATGGCTGGCCTGAAATACATACCTAGACTTTGAAAAAACAAAATAATGATAAAAATCTGAATTACATAAGTGATCTTTCACCAGATAGAAAATATCTAAAAATAAGTAGTAATTATTTAAAGAACCAAATAAAAATTTACTAGATGCAATTGATGATCTGACTTGAGATGGCAAGAAGAATCAATGAATTTAAAAATTTATGAGTAGGAATTATTTGTAAAAGATAGAAAGAATGACAAAAATAGGCAGAACCTCATGTACTCTTATGCCATACCAGAAACACTAATGTGTGGGAGTTTTAAGAAGGCAGAAAAAGTATTTGCAGAAATAATGGCCAACAGTTCCAAGTTTTATGAAAAATATCAATCTACATATTCAACAATATCATTGAATTACAATAAACACAAATACAGTGTGATTGATGTCTAAATACACCATGTGTAACTTTTGAAAGAAAATCTTGAGAGCGAATTAACATGAAAATATTTATTAGAGATTGTTACTAAGGTTTTTTTCTTTCGCAGAAATCTACAATATGATCCAAAATTTCACATGGAAATTCACAGGACCCAGAATAGTAAATTTTAAAAGGGAAAAAAAGTTAGAAAACTTACATTTGCTGATTTTAGAACTTAATATAAAACTCCATTAATCAACTGTGATATTGACATAAGCGTAGGTACATAGATCGATGAAATGGGATTGACTGACTAGAGATAAACTCTTAAAATTACGGCTAATGATTTTACTAATCATACACTGAATAAAAGAAGAAATACATGAAGGGCTTTCATATAGTATTAATTATATGACATTCTAGAATAACTTCAAGCATAGAAATTCGATGAGCTGAACTGGTGACAGAGTATTGACTAAAAGAACGTAGTTAATATTACAGTCACTGAAATATTCTCTGTTTTGATTCTGAGTGTGTTAACACCACATGTTTACTACATTTATAAATACTCCACCAAACTTTACACTAAAAATAGTGATATTTTCCTATATGTAAATTGCTTCTAAATAACCTCAATTTTTAAAAAAGAACACCCTGAATTTGGTTATAACAACTTATCAGATATTAACAAGGCAGTGAAGACAGCATGAATTTACATCTATCCACTCCTCTTCCATGTTTTTCTGTATCACATAATCCAAACTAAGATCAGTATATTCTGGGACACTTTTTATTCAGCCCCAATCACTATACACATCACCTCATTATCTTTAATAATCACTCACATCAAAGTATATGTAAGTTAAGACGTATGTGATTTCTTTTGTATTTTGAATTATTTTGTTCACTTCCTAAAAGTTCGTAAAGATTTATCTCAATCCATAACTGTATATTTAAATTGTTGAAGGTTATAAGACTCCCATTAGCTAATCATGTAAGTGTTACGGTGCCTTCAGCCACTTTTCCATTGGACTCACTAATGTGTTTGAATGATAATAAAATAATAAATAGGATTCATTTCAGAATTTCTTTCACATTTTGTATCTAGCCATCTTTTGTCTATCGTATTTATGTATCTTTCTTTAACGATTTTAGGACAAAAGCAAAGGAAAAACTACATGTTTGATGCATATGATGAATTTAAATGAGGAAAATTGCATTTAAAATGTTGGAGGATCCTGAGAACATCTGATTCAAAAATTTTTTAAAATAGTTTTAGAAGGACCAAAGATTGCACTTAGGCATTAAACACAAATGCTATAAATTACATCATAGAAAGTAGTATTTCTGTAAAACAGAGTTATTGTGGTATAAATGCTTCAAGATATCACAAACTTGGTTAGTCTAAAGAAAAATCAAGTATAATGTGTATTTTTCTATGTAGGAACTTCACTGTAATCAATAGAACTTTCACATTAAAATCCTGAAAACTACCAAAGTACAATGAAAACTAGGAAGTTAAGAACAAAACTAATTAAGAATATGGGACAAAAATATAATTAAAATTAAAAATCCTCTGATAAGTTTATTATAATCTTTGCCATAAATATATGCATAATCACCTCTAAGAAAATAAGAACAAAAAAGATTGAACAGATTCACCTTAAGTATTATTTATATAATCTAATTGCTTTTCATTCTTATCCATTAGTGGCATAAAAACTGTTTTTTCTATTTTTGTAAAATGAATCCTAATGAAAACCTTAAATTTTTTGAGAAGTGTTCTTTAACCATCCATTACACTGATGGAAACAATATGTTTTGAAGCACTCCTGTTCCTATTAGGGGGGAAAGGAGTCAAATAACCTCGTTTCCCTTCTAGAAAAAAGAAAACATTTCTCTCCTTATTTTTAAATGGATATGATAATAAAGCATTCCAAAAAGGCCCACCAGACTAGGCTAAACATTACATTATTATAAAACACTACTGTAGTGATGAGGCTACTTTCACTGTAAATTCTGAGAAGTTAAGCAACCTTACTAGTGGTGGTATGGTTTTGTTTTCCTGTTCTTACATCACAGAGGGTTGGATTAAAGATGTTCGTTTTCAGAGAATATACACACTAATTTTCACCTGTAAATCTTTCACCTTAAAGCATTTTCTCATACATTATTAACTTATGTTGCCATCCAGTTTGCCAAAGCTGGTTTTACTGATGCATTTAATAGGCTGAGAAATGGTTTAGTGGGTAGGTTAATTTCATATAATTGCATAATGATGCCAGAATTAGCAGCCACACCTCATTTCCAGATATGGACCTTATTATCTGTGATTTCAGTGACATTTTCTGACATGGAAAACAAATTAAAATTTCATTGTTCTGTGGAGGCATGAAATCTAGCAAAATAAAAATTAAGCTTGAAAAATCAGTGTCTTTGTCCATAAAGTTAAGTTATTATGTATTCTTAAAGTTGTGATGACAACTGAATGACACAGTTCATATTTGGAGCACTTAGAATTTTACCTAACTTATAGGACGCCTTCCTTAATCATGCATTCCATGAGAGTGATAACAATTGTAATCTGTGGTTATAATAGGGCTATCATGAAATGATACACTACTGCTGGAAGTTGCTAAGCTTGAATACAAACTTATCTTATAGATGCTGTCTTTAAGAATGTTCCACCTTTGTTGCCTATTTTGTATATCTAGGTCCTTTTCACTTCCTTTTTCCTCTTTGACTCCTATGATTTCAACACCTCAGACTCAACTGTATGTAAGTTCTGCCTTGTGATAGTACTTTTGTACTTCCTTCAGCAAATTCTTCAGACTCCTATGTAGTTCTGGGTTTGGGTTAGCCCTAAGAAACCTGTCCTATGGGAAAGAGTTTTTTCCCCCTAATCTCTACATTTGTTCATGTCTGTGAAGCTTTCAGATTTCTGACCTAGGGCTGCTGTTGATACTTGAAAAGTTTCTTTCGAGCATCAGGGAGCCAACCTCTTGGAGGTCTATGGCTGTTGATAAGGAGAGTGACTGGGCCCACCTGAGGAAAGATGAGGATTGTTCAAGGGACCATCACCCTGGACCCTTGGATTATAGGCTGTTGCCTTGAATGCATCCTGGTTGGGAATTGCTGATGAAGCTGAGGCATATTTGATAGCATCATTATAAGTTGGTGCACAATTTGCCTGGCTTTCAAACTACACTGCAGCTCACGCTCAGTCTCTGCCTGACATTAAAGGAGATAGCTTCAGTACCAAAGATTAAAGAGCATTGATTAAATTTGTCGACTTTGTAACTCTAAAACCTACTGCAGACACTTCTATGCCTACCCACAATATAGTAATCATTTTATTGAAAACTATTATACCCACTGATATACCAGCTGATTTCTAAGCCAATCACTTCCTTTCAAGACAAAACTAAAAAAGTAGCCAAAGACTTTATATTTACCTAAGAAGCCACCTAAACACCACTGCTACTAATGTGAAGATAAAACCCATCCTTCATGTCTCCTATATTTTTTGACTGCCTTCTTACTTTATTTCAGGAAAACTGAATCTCTTTCAGGTTTTCAGATTGCTAGAGTACTGACTTTTTCTTTGTTTGACATTTATTATGCATTTTGGTAGACCCTCTAGAATTCCATGTGAGTATTTCATTTCAGTTTTGCCACTGTTGATGTGTTGATAAAAAGCTGCAGCATTCCAGGAGTGAGTTCTTTTAAATCTAAAGATTATAATTAAGTTTGTTTTTCTTTCTTGGGCTTCCAGCTTGACTTTTGAGTTTGCTTATGTGGATGTTGTCTGGTATGCCTAGCATATTTTAAATGCCTAAGATAGTCATCGATTGATCAACATTTTATCTGCAGTTCATTAAAGAAATACCCCTTTAACCACTCTAGTGTACACATCTATTGATCTAGTAACAATTGTTCTTTTTTTTCCTTTTATCATCTATAAGTTAACTGGTACATTGCTACTTATAATAGTCCCTTCTGTTAAGATAGAAATTAATTTCATTTGTTCCCTAACTACTTATTTTTTTGCTTTTATTTGAAGGTTTAGTTGAGTAGCTGATAGGGAATTTTGTTCTGACAGGTAACATTCTGAGGAGTGTGAATCTAAACTGAGTTCTGCATTTCACCAAGTGATAGTAAATGTTCTATTATTAATAAAAGATTGGATTCCATTCACTGGGTATCTGTCTCTGAATTCTAGTTTACGTGGCTGTTGGCTTCTTTGAAACACAGATAAAAATAACAGTATTGGAAGATTGTGAAAAGAAAAACTATTCATGTAAAACATTCAACAAGGTGCATGTCACACAGGCAGGCTCATAAGCAGTATTAGTTGCAATATTGTTTCATAAGCAGTATTAGCTGTGATATTCTTTCTTTTAAGAAAAATCAAAAGAAGAGAAGAGAAGAGATGGATAGGAAGGGGAGGAATTGATGTAGAAGAAAGAAGAGAGCAAAAGCATGTGGTGACTAAACCAACGAACTCGTACCTGGGAAGATTTTCCAAGTATCCATTCTTGTAATTCACACAGTTCTCATCTTCAGTGCAATTACCAAATACAGTGTGGTCAGAGTTTCTATGAAAATAGTCTTTAATCCTTTTCCCCCCAGAAAGATGCCGTAGAAACTGCTTTCTACTTTCTCCACGTTGGGCCTTTGCCCTGACTTTTCACCTCCTCTCGGCATTGGCCAGGCTTCAGGTTGGCCTGCGGTGAAAAGGCTTGACCACTTCTCTGCCGGCTGTTCCAGCTCTGATTCATGAGGCCTCCCTTTGTGCTCCACCTGCCAAATGTATGCTTCAACCCAGCTAGCTAATGTCGGAGCCAGATGTCAAACTTAGATAGACTTAGAAGCTGCTTTATTTTGTAAATTATATATTTTAAAAATCCATTGATTTTTTGTCTAGTTAATTTAACTGTCCTTAGTCCAGTCTAATAAGAAAGAGTCCTTGAAACATCAGCATGACAAATGCAGTATAAACATAGAAGTTCATTTTCCGCAAAACTGGTCTTTCAAGTTTAGTAGCCAATAAATACAAACACAAAGTGACAATATTCTCATTCCAAATGTAAGCGCACACATAAACCTACCCAGTAGCAATTTAAAAGAAACTTAGAGATAAATATACCTCCTACTGTCATTACACCCAAGTCTTTCTTGTCATCTATCTTTCACTTAGATTTATTATTTCCTACCTACTGCTGTGGTGCCCTAGTAAGGTCCTAAATTAATTATTTCTGATGATAAATAACTTTAAATGTTAACAGGGAGAGAAAAACTACTCTTGAGATAACACTTTCAATTAAAGAAAATCTAGCAGCAGTGTGCATTTACGTTTCACATGTCACCATTTGCCCCAGACCTACCCATCCCTCAGTGTGTCAGAGCCACGGATCTGTTAGATGTGTGACTGGGCATAAAGTTGTGAAGAAGAGCCACTCCTTCACACTCAAGGAGCTACTTCCCATTCCCGGGTGACTGGGTTCCATAACTATACAGTCAAGGTCACTTTTTGAACTTCCTTTGTGATAAGACATTTTTGATCATGTGGAATTCTTTTTCTTTTCTTTTTTTATTTTTTTTTGTCTTGCATGATAATGTGCTGACAATAAGAGAACATTGGTTGTCGCATGCATTTGTGTCACTGGTTAGAACCCTCTTCAGATGAAAGTCTGAAGTTAAGGTGACCTCTGAGCTAGAGACCTTGTAGCAGGCTCAATATCTGTGCTTCTCTGAACACAGGTATCACTCTTGTCAAATATTCTTGCCCTTTTTCAGTAATAATTTTTTGTTATTGCTGTTGAGGTTCTACTAAAATCTGTTTCTGTCTCTTTCTTATGTCTAATATGCATGTATTTCATATATATATATAATATATATACACACATATATATTTCATATATATATGCAGTAAACTTCTGAGCACATATTTACTACATTATCTTGACAAAACGTGCTATACTTTGGATCTTAAATCTTCCCTAAATGTCCATGTGATAGGCGCTTGATTCTTAGCCTCAAACTACTGGGAGGTGATGAAATCTTTAAGAGGTGGGGCCAGTGGGAGATCTTTGGGTCACTGGGGACATACCATTGCAGGGCAGGATGGGACACCAGTCCCTTCTCTCTTTCACTTCCTGGTCATAAAGTGAGCAGTTTTGCTCCACCACATGCTCTCATACTGATGTGCCACTTAGTCATAGTTAGTGGGGCCAAGTAAACATGACCTGGTATCTCCAAAATGGCGTGCCAAAATAAAACTTTTTTCTTTTTTCTTGAATACTTGTTGCAGTCAAGTGAAGCTGACTACTACAGAAAATGTTAATTAGCATAATATAACCTTTGCTTACAGAAATAAGCATCATAAAGTGTTGATTGCATATGCTAATAGGGAAAGAATTGGGATAAGCTATTTTAAGTGAAGTAGGTGGTTTAAATGACTCCATTTAAAAAAAGCTTCACTTTAGTAGTTCTTTCTCTTTTTAAATCTTCCTCTAAATTTTTCCATTCTCAATAGTAAAATAAATAAACAACTTTTAATAAAATGATTTCAATTTATTATCTTGCTGAGAGAAGAAGTAAGATTCCATATGTGAAGGTCTAGGATGTTACTGCCAATTTTAGAAATTCGATTCATGTTACCTTTTTACTTGAACATAGATTTGAACTCAACCAAATTGCAGTCAGCAAAATTGAGGGATTTAATTAAAGTTATCTGCAATCACACTGTCTTTTATTATTTTTATCACACTTCTAATTTTTACTAATCTATCATGCATAATATTCTACATAACATTTTGTATTCTTCATTTTTATGTACGTTTCTTTATGTCAACATAACTTTTGCAATAAAGGATTTTGCAAGTTTAACTGTTTAAATTGTATAATGTTAACTTGATTCCATTCTGTTGGAATATGTTGTTAATAGTAGTAGTAAAAGCAAGTACTATTTATTGACTATTTACACCATAAATGATATGTTAAAAACAACTTTTAACAAAGAAATGAACAAGCTTGGTTTGTTATCCAGGAATACCTAGACTATAGAATTTGATGACTTAGACTCCTACTATCTGTGTGACTTTAGTCGAAAGAAAAATAAACCCTTGGTTTTATTTCTTTTACCTTCCACACCCTTCCTGGAAAAAAATAAGGTTAATAATAACTGACCTTGTGCCTGTCACTGAGTCTGTCACATAGTAGATGTTCAAGAAAAGAGAGAAAACTGTTCCTGGGAACTACTCCTAAAATTGGTTTACCTACATGTTTAAAATAGATTTATAAATCCCAGCACTCGGGAGGCTGAGGTAGGCAGAGCGTTGTGAGTTCAAGGCCAGCTAGGGCTACAACGCGAGGGTAAGGCCGGCCTGAGCTACATAGTGCGACCCTGCCTCAAAAAATCAGGGCTGGGAGTTTGGCTCAGTGCCTTAAGCACCTGCCCTGGCAGGCGTGAGGTTGTGAGTTCAATCTCCGGTGCCGCAAAAAATAAATAAATAAATAAATAAAATAGATTTATATTGTTTCGCGCACATTTCCAAATGGGTCTCCAATATAATTAAACATTCAGTGCCACCATAAAATGCGAAGTGTTCATCTTTTATATTCTAAATCCCCACCACTCCAGCCTTTCTTTCTTGCTTTTTTTCTTATTTATTTCTTTCAATATGCTTTGAATGCAATAGTGCTGAAGTTGCTATTATATCCACCCCTGGTTGCAGCTGGCATGAAGGAGGTACCACCTATTCAGCAAGAGACAGCAGAGCCTTGTGTGGCCCCCACTGCCAGACCAGTCAATGTAAAGGAATATGAATATTTGTGCACTTCTTCTGCATGTCTATCTTCCTATGAGACTAGTCATCTGATATTTTAATCATATCAGTGAGGATGACCAAGGTATAGCCTCCTGGGAAAGACAGACATGTAAATAGATGATACTATATTATTATTATTCACAAAATACTATGTCAGTGCATATATATATATATATATATATATATATATATATATATATATGTCACTTTCTCATTGCTGGAAAAAAATACTGCATACCCACAATTTAAAGGAGAGAGGGTTATTTCGGGTCACAGTTTCAGTGGGTTCAATCCATGGTTGGTTGGCTCCAAGGCAAAAATAGCATGTTGGAGAGGCATGGCAAAGAAAAACTACTCACCCTATAGCAGCCAGGAAGCAGAAAGAGAAGGGAAGATGCTGGGAATAAGAATATACTTTTTCACGTTCCACCACTCATGACTTGCCTCCAACCAGGTCCCACTTCCTAAGAGCACATTCAGCTACTGAACTCATCAATGAATACATCCATTGATGAGTATAGCACACCTTTTATAAACATGAGACTTAAGTGAAATGTTTTATGTCTGAACAGTATATTTATGGCACACAAATGTTCAAAATTATTCAGAATTTGCTTCTGAATTTAAAAAAAATGAATGTCAATTTACCAGTTATATAGAGAAAACCAAAAGGTAAAAATGTACAGTTTACCAGAGAAAGTACCCAGTCAAGTACAGAGCACAGCAGAGATTTGCACATGTGACACTAAACATGGAAAGTAAACTGTCATTAGTGGAATATGGCGAGAAACTAAGTTGCAGTCAGACATCAGAAAGGTAAGAAGCTGGTAAATATCATGTAACAGGCAGTAGGCTAGACTCTCTCTGAATAGTTGTTCTTACATATAGTTGTTTCAAAACAACTCTATTTTAGAGGAAATAGAAGTAAAGCTTTGTGTAAGGAGCAAATATTCAGGGTCACACAGCAAGAAGTTCTTGGAATTTCTGTTCAGAGCCCAATTTTCCAGCTCATGGATGTCTTTTCTTCATTCAAAAATGCAATTAATTGGGAAAACATTTCTTGTTTATTTGGGCTCAATTTACTTCACTGATTGAAAATGAATCCTCATCATTTTGTTCTCTGTTGTCTCAAATTTTACTGAGAGCTCTTATACAGCTATTCGTACATTCTTCGAAGACTTTGAACAATCTATATTTCCCTTCCATAGAAAGCTGATTTTCCCTCCTACTCCTTTTCTATCTTCACATTGCAGATTTTCTTTTTCTTGACTTCTTCATGTATATGTCCTTGCTGGGGCCCCACTTTTGCTCTTGTAGGATGGATAGAGTATCTTTCAACTTGCTTAGAATTTTTGTTCACTCTTTACACCATCTTTCTTAGATGTTTAGCAAGAGTTTGGCGCATTAAGGAAGAAAGTCAAAGCCCCAGAGTTTGCTTTCAGGAGAACTTTGTCTTAACAGGCTGGAAAATTATAGTTCACTTATGTTCAGCTTTCAGCACCAGACTGAGTGTTAGACGTGCAGTGTGGCTGACTTGATCTGCTGTCTGGTGCCTCACTATCCACAAAGAACTGCTCCACCCTGTGCAATGCAATATCAATATTGCCTCTTAAACTCTTGGACCTTTGTTGTAAAAGAGACCTAAGGACTCCCCTTCCTCTAATAAAATCTCTTCCAAATTGTGAACTATTGATTCTCTAGACTACAAATCAACAAATGTTTTCTATGACGGATCTGATAGTGTACATAAATCAGTCCTCTGTACCCATCCAACCCACATTTGTGGGCTTAACCAATGTCAGAACCAAAATGTTACACTTGAAAACAGACAGTTGCATCTACTCTGAACAAGTACAGGCTATTATCAGGCAACATAGTACAACAACTGTTTACATTGTATTAGTTGTAAGTGAGCTAGAGATGATCTTAAATATATGGAAGGATAAGTGTTTTTTATGTGCAAATGCAGCAGTATTTTTATAAGGAACTTGCAAATCAGAGGATTTTTGACATCGACAGGATTTTGGCACCAATTTCCTTTTAGAATGTCTAGAGACTACTATCTGTAGGTTTTGGGAGTCACACTGTCTCTGACACTATTAATCTATCATTGTAACATGAAAGATGTCAGAAACCATATGTAAAGGAAAGGCTATGGCTATGTTCCAATAAAAATTCACTTATACACTGTGTAATTTGAAATTCAAATAATACACATAATTCTTTAAATTTGTGTCCAACATTTAAAGATTTAAAACCATTCTTCAGTCACAGACTACAAGAAACCTGGAGTACATTTGTAGGTTGTACACTCCTGGTCTGAACAGTGCAAGTAAGCTTTTCCTAATCCCTGGTTCCTACAGTATCCACCTATAAATTCTGATCTTTTGCATTGTCTCCTATGTTTACACAGCCCTACCCACTGTGTTCTGTGATGAGGGAAAGTGTATAGTATAGGTCCTATTAGCAAACTACTATCTAATCTAGAAATGAAAAATAATTCTCCCCAGAAAAAATTTTTTAACCTTTTTCTATTTTTCTGAAAATTCTCTTAAGTGAACTAAATCACACAACTAGCTAGTGTATAATTTTTTGAATGAATATATTTGAACTTCATTCCAATGATTTTTCAGATTATTCATTCTACTTTTTCTTCTTGAGGTTGTGTTGCAAACAAGAAGATAATGTTGGCAACTAAATTATAGGATTGACAAAAGTGTGAATTAAGACCAAGAAAAAAAATTGATTCCAATGCCTACGTTTGTACTTGATGTTCATTTATTCATTTACTTGGAAAATATTTATACATGCCCGGCACTACATCTCAGAGTGAGATCTCACTTTTAACTCATCTTGACATACAGAGAGGAATAGAGTATCATCTTTTCATTTAAAGAACCATAGGAGAGAAGAGAATCACTGAGATAGGTCTTCTTCTATTACTCTTGGTATGTCACTCATGTGGCAGGTCACAAGTAACCATAGGAACAAGTACGTGATGCATGTTATATATCATATAGTGAGGTAGAGTATTCTGAGAAATTTGTACAGTGTGACAGCTATCAACATTGTGGCTTTGTGGTAAAAACTAAATGAAATTTTATATGTAGTCAGAGTGTAACGCTCAGCACATAAGCCCCAAGATAATCCATATGAGAGGATAAGTTTGGGATTTTTGATCTTGGGAACAGTTCTAGCAGCCTGAGGGAAGGACTCACTGCTACAAAGCCCAGACTCCTGGGATAGGTTCGATATATGCTCTCCCTCCCAGCTGCAAGAAGAAAATCAGTGCAGAAGTTAACTTACTGAGGCCCCAGTGAAGCTGTGGGTTATAACTGGAGAAAGGGAAAGCCAGCAATACAAAGATATTCAATCCTTCTCTTCCATTGTCTTCCCACACACCAGGATACACTGTGTCCCTGCAGCCTTCTACCCATTACCCACAGCCAGGGAAGCCCCCCACCTTAGGCAGAAGGAGGCTGAACACCACAAACTGTGGGCGTCATGGATCTTGCTGGCAGGGACACCAGATCACATCCCAGGAGATGCAGGGGAGGCGGAGAGACTCAGTGGAGCTGAGCTAACATGGGCACTTTCCTGATTCTCTAAATACTGGGCAGATCTGAGAGAGCATGTCATTCTACCAGGCACTCACCATGCCATACAAAAGAAGCGCTCTGTTGACTTGGGACTGTGCCAATTGCCATGGGTTTGAAAGCAAAGCTCTTGAGTCAGGGTCAAGGGACAGTTCACAGTGAGCACCAAAGAACAGAAAAAGTGATCTGGGATAGAGAGCTTCTGGTTTTATGCTGGGCAGAAGACCTCTGGAGAGTGCAGCCAGACAACTGGGGGATTTGCCCTACAGCAAGGGAAGTGGGAGGTCACTGGTGGAAGTGCACTGAGAACCAGGTGTTGGGCAACTTCTGTATATCACATCCTCTTCTAACCAAATTAACTGAAGTGGTCGGATCTTGGCAGAGACAGAGGTCTGCACTGGACAATGTCCAAAGCATGATTTGCAGCCAGGAGGCAGCCCCAGAGAGACTGGCAGCTCTCACTACTCCCAGGCAGCCAGTAAAGCAATGCACAGGGATATAACCAGCTTGGCTGCCTGCAAGCAGACAACAACTACAGCATAAAGGGAACTGTGAACACTAGGTCTGCATGTGACTGGGTCCAATCCAATTAAACTAAGTAGGCTAGAGAGGTAGAAAATACATCTTAACAAATAAAGCTAAGATTACATCACAGGAAAACAGAAACTAACTAAAGAGGTCTTCACACTAACAACAGAGTCTCTTCTCTTTATTTAACTTCAATGCTTAGTGTATACTCATGCAGACATACATGTACACACAGAAAAAAAATAAGAACATGAGAAAGCAAGGCAATAAAATGCCTCCAAAGACTCCTAAATCTCCCAAAGCAGATCCAAAGGGCTCCAATTTAGAGAAGATCAAACATCAAATAGCTGAACTGTAGAAAATGATTAAAGAGGTAGCAAAGAAACTCAGTGAGTTCAAAAATGATTTAACCAAAGAGATCGTGAAATTCACAAAGTATTCATCAGTATGGCTAAAGAAATCAAATAAAAAATTAGAAGGGATGACTAAAAACTTTCTAAATGTGAATGATATTTTCCCATAGAAATTGAGCCCATAAGAAGGTTCCAAACTGAAATCCCGAAGAATTGCATGAATATATATATTTCCATTGAATATATATATGAACTGGGTGTCACACTTTGGGGGACATATTGGAAGTACAAGACTATACTTAGAGATATCTTAAAAACACTGAGAGAGAGAAAAATGGATCTAACAGCTACTAGATAATGAAAGGACTAATTTAAGATCAATTGAAATCAGAGAAAAATTAGAGGACAGCACACATGGGGTAAAAAATCTGTTTGAGAAATCATAGTTTAAATCTTGATAAATATGGAGAAAGAACTCAACATGCAGGTAAGCAAGGCTTATAGAACTCCAAATAATTACAAGATAAGAAGATTCCCACATCATAGTCAAAATCACAGATTCTTAGTAACAGAAGGACAGAATCTTAAAATCTGCCAGAAGAAAAGCAAAAACCATTTACAAAGGTAAACCCATTAGGAGTACAGTAGAATTTTTAACAAACATTGAAGGCTGAGAAAGTTTGGAATGAAGTTTTTCAAGCCCTAAAAGAAAACAACTTTCAACTCAGACTAATACATCCTGCAAAACTATCTTTCATAATCTTTGGAAAAGTATGAACATTTTATGGTGAAGAAAACTTTAAGAAAGTCATGACCATCAAACCAACATTCAAACAAACCTGAAGGATATACTAAACATAGACAAGCCAACAAAACCAAGAAGTACAGTGGAACGAGTGTTTCATGTGGTTTGAGCGGTTAAATGAAAAGAGAAAAGTAAGACAATCAATAGCAGAAAAATAATGTGATGATAGAAACGTCAGTACCTTTCAGTAATAACCCTCAAAGCAAATAGCTTAAACTCCCCAAATAAAAGACCTAGATTGACAGTCTAGGTGAAAAAACATAGCTTGTTGGTTTGCTGCATTCGAGAGGTACCTCTAATCATAAAAGAAATTAATAAATTTAAAAAATCAAAAGATGAAAAACAATGCTCCATGCTCCAAAACTCTGAAAGCAAACAGGAAAAACCACCTTCTTCTCAGACAAAGTAGCCATCAAGAAAGCTGATCAGAAGAAACAAACTACATATTAGTTAAGGGAACAATTCAACACAAAGTGGTAACAGTTGTAAATACATATGAATCAAATACCAGTGCACCCAACTTCATAAAACAAACTCTGTTAGACTTAAAATATCAGATAAATGTCAACATAATCCAGAGGGTAGCCTTTATACCCCATCTTCACAAACAGGTTGAGCAGACCAAAAATCAACAAAGGAGTATCAGAAGTGAACCACACCTTTGAACAAATGGACTTAATAGATATGTGCAGAATGTTCTACCCCAATACAGAAGAATATACATTCTTCTCAGAAGCAAATGAAACTTTCTTCAACATAGATGACATATTAGTCTGTTTGGCTTGCTCAAATAAATACAAAGCAAGAGAAATTACCCAAAGTGTACTATGAAATCATAGGGCACTTGAACTAGAAATCAGTCACTAAACAAACCACCTAAATTTTAGACACCTGTGTATCAAACTTGAATATCCAATGGTCACAGAAAAACTCAAGAAATAAATTAGAACATTTCTAAACACAAAAATTAATGCCAGTACAACATACCAGACAGTCACACAGGAAAGAACTTTATGAACAGAACCTTAATTGTATAAGAAATAGCATCAAGAGTCAACAAATGGAACTGTGTCAAATTAAAAAGCTTCTGGACAGCAAAGGAAACAACCAACAGGGTGAAGAGACAATTTACAGAATTGGAAAAAATTCTTTACTATTGGTTACTACTACTCTGACAGAGCACTAATTGAAAATTTATGAACTCAAAACAATTAGACCTTCCAAAATAAAAGACTCAGTCAAAAAAAAATGGGCATCTGGAATGAATAGACACTTCTCCAAAGTACAAGTGGGCAATAAATACATGGGGGAAAAAAAAAAGCCTCAACATCTCCGACCATCATATAAATGTAAACTTAAAAACAATTGATTCCATCTTTATTCCAGAAAGAATGGCCATCATCCAAACCTCAAACAATACCAAATATTGTCAAGACTGAGGAAAGGCACTCATCTACACTGTTGATTGGAATGTAGAGGGGAACAATCACTAAAGAAATCAGTATGGAGATTAAAAAAAAAACTCAAAATTCCATTTGACTCAACTATTCCACTTTGGGTATCTCCCCAAAAAGTTAAAGACATCATACCACAGCAATATGTGCATACCTATGTTTATAGCAGCAAAACTCATAAGAGCTAAATCTTGGAAGCAGCACATACATCCATCAACAGATGAATGAATAAAGAAAATAGGCTGTCTGTTCATAATTGAGTGTTACTCTGTTGTATAGAAGAATAAAAGAATCATCTGTAGGAAAATAGATGCATCTAGAGGCCATAATGTTAAGTTAAATAGATCTGACACCCAAACTTAAATATTGAATTATTTCTTATATGAGAAACCCAAAGTTTCTCTAGATAACTTTAAAAACATAGGAAACAGGAAAATACATCTTTTGCAAAGGAGATCTATAGATAGAGGTGATAAATTAAAAAACTAAAATACTTTAAGTACATGCACATACCCTGTAAGATGAATGTAAACATTATATACTGCAAACATGTACTAATAAAAAATAAATTTAAAAAAAGAAATAAAAAGTTTGGGTTTTTTTGTATGACATTTCTTATTAAGGGATTTCTGGTCTTTCAGAAACATTATACCAATTTATTATGAGATTTACTTCTCAATATTACTTAACATTTCCAAGTAAATCCTGTGTTCTCATGGCTGTTCTTCATATTGTGTATGAAAGATAGCATGTAAATTAGGACTTTTTAAGTGGATGGTCAAACGTTTAGGATGATGATGATATTGATGATGATGCTACAGATTGGAAAGCTATCCTTGTGCAAACTATATGAAATGATATTTACTGACTGATTTTGCCATCTCTTTGTGTGTCTATTTAGATATGAACAGTAATGGCCTTTATTTCACTTCCGAGTTCCTTGGCAAACTGTGGATTGAATGAACTGTATCCGTCTCCATCATGATGCACAACTCCAAGTCTTGTCACTAGTAGGTGATTTTTATTCAACTTTATTTATAAAGTTATACTGAAATTTTCAACAAAGGATAACTTTATAATTATAATTATGTAAAAGGCATGTGTTTATGTTTCTGATCTAAAATGTGGGTGAACTTTGCCTTTAGGTATCAATTGTGAAATGAAAAAACAAGGTAAAATGT
The DNA here is from genome assembly GCA_004363535.1 of Dasyprocta punctata. Taxonomy (NCBI): domain Eukaryota; kingdom Metazoa; phylum Chordata; class Mammalia; order Rodentia; family Dasyproctidae; genus Dasyprocta; species Dasyprocta punctata. The sequence goes on along the minus strand of RJWM01012545.1, from coordinate 14,759 downwards.
ATTTTGTATAAATATATATTAATAAGGTGGTATATATGTGTCTATATAGAATTTAGAGTGTATAACTTTAGCTTTCTTTTAACTGGATAAAAAAGTCACTGGACACTTTCAATGTCTTCTGATTCTTTAATATTATATAAATCTAACGAGCCATGGTGGCACATGCCTGTAATCCCAGCACTTGGGAGACTAAGGAAGGAGGATCGCTACGAGTTCAAGGCTAGCCTGGGATACAAAATGAGCTCAATGCCAGCCTGAACTGCATAGTGAATCCTGTCTCAAAAAAGAAAACAAAAAAAATATATATATATATGTAAATCTAGTATCAGTGTAAGCCTTAAATCTTTTACCTAGTTCAATACTTTGAAATATTGTAGTTTTATTGTAATTTTACCTGACAGGGTATTGATATGTTTCCACACACACATGTATCATATTGCTAGCTGCTTTATATTTGTGGTGTCATGAGAAAGGGAATTGTACCTATAGGATTTTAATTTAGTTCCAGCTTCAATTTTTGTCACATAATTAGTGCCTTACCAGAGGCTTCAGTTTTCTCATCTGAAAAATGAGAAGAATAATTTCTGCTTTATCTTAATTTGTAATATTACTCTGAAGGTTAAATGATTATGAAATTATTGACTAACAGGCAATGAAACTAGTTTTCAAGTTCTTTTCTAGACAGTATATATCATTTTTAATTAAGGAACAGTGATCTATTACATGAATAAAATGTTTGCACACAAATGAAAACATCTTAAAAGACGACATATTCACATACTGATATTGTAGTTTTATGCTTGCCTATGCAGGGTCTACAGTCAAACTTCCTGAAGTTGCAGTTCAGTTCTATAAGTGTTAAACTTTGCAAAGTGCCTTACCTCCCTGTGTCGTAGTTTTCTCATCTGTAAAATGAGGCTAATGATAATAGATCTTATATAATCTCCCAGTGTACATTAATATGCTCAAGTGTTTAACTGTACTATGCTAGCCTTAGTAAGTTATCACATAGTTACCTGAGGAATGTGGGATTATCATGATGAGCGTATTTTAAAATTAAAAACCTCGTGATTCAAAGCCACTTATTAATTAATTGTGGAACCTAGAATTCTCTTTCATCCTTTTGAAGAATCAGTTTCTGAGAAAGGAAGTAGAAATAATTATGATATAGTCCATACTGTTTTTGTTCAGAGGATTTAACACAACCTCTGGGAAGGAATAGCAGCTGTTACCTTCACTGGGAATTGTGAAAATACAATCACAATTTGTCATATAATGTGATTTTTAAGTAACACAATTCAGAGATCCTCTGAGTTTGAAACTATTCTTGCCTTGTGTTATATTTAGACAATATTTAGGAATGTGCCCAATTACAAGACTACTTTTGTTAGGTTCAGAATTTCAAAAAAAAAAAAAAAAAAAAAAGAAATGAGCAAGTATCTCAAGTTCAGAAATGCAAATATATCTTGAATCTGGCATTCTCATTAAAAAATAAAAATGAAAAAACATTGTCTTCTTTAAATCTATCAGGGAAGATCAGATCTGTGCTTAATTTGTTTTGAAATGTGCACTGTTACCATATTTAAATATGACTTCCCTTTTCAAGAAAGGGAGTAACCTAGAAAGGATGTAGAAATGCAGAATGTGTATCACAGAGTGATGGAGGGTGAGGGCTTTACACAATCACACTGTTCAGCACTGTTCAACACAATCACATGTTCAACATTGAATTAGAGACTTGTCTTTTCATGAACCGACTTAAGGCATTGTCTTTTGGGTTTGTATTGGCCAAAGTTAAGAGGTTTTGATGGGCGAGCAGCATTTTTCCAAATGAGTCATGCATTTCTTCCCAAAGGTGGGAAGCACTGATAACTGGGGGCAACAGTTGGAGCCAGGAGTGTGGACACGTGCTTCATGTTTGTCTCTGTTGGCCAGTGATGCCTGGCTAACAGATCTCACTCAGACCAGAAAACTAAGTCTTGTGCTCTCACATGTTCATTGTAAACCACAGGATTTGGAGGTGTGCTCATAAGTACAAACCTATGCACCATGGACACGGGGGCAGGTCTGGCTGCTGCTTGGGTGTCTATGTGAGGGCCCGGAACAGACATATCCTGTTTTTCCAGTATCTGCCCCATTCCATATTTCTAGTAACCCAATGTTCCCAGCATGTTTATTTTGAGGTCTCACAATTAAGATTAGGAGGTAATAAAAATTAAAAAAGAACAGTATATGGTTGGAGTGACAACCCCACTAAAAGACAGAGTTTCATGGATTCTTATTTTCAGTTTTGTTTTTATTTTCAAAGTTCTATTGACCATTGTATATTTGTAATGCTTGCCTTAAAAATTGTTTCTGATTTGAGCCAGGCGTGGTGGCTCACGCCTTTAATCTCAGCACTCGGGAGACTGAGGCAGGAGGATTGTTGTGAGTTTGAGACCAGCCTGGGCTACAAAGTGAGTTCAAAGCCAACCTGAACTGCATAATGAGACCCTGTCTCAAAAAATGGGGCCAGATATTTAGCTCAGTGGTGTAAGCGCCTACTGGCAGGTGCGAGGTTGTGAGTTTGATCGCCGGTACCAATAAACAAATAAATAGATAAATTCTGATTTTAGAATGCTTTTTCCACAGGAGACTGCTTTAGTCAGATATCAATCTAATATTTCTTAGAATATCATCTCCAAACATTAAAGAAGAGTGCAGTATTTCATTCAGTATCATAGGGTCAGCGTATGGAGGACACATGAGGTTTTCAGACCTAAAGTTTGATATAAATTGGACATAGAAGATATGTGAAATCTTTATCAGTGTGATTTTAAGAATTGATACATTTTATTAGCACTTAATTTTAATTATGACATGAACATGAAAAAGACAGAGAAATAACCCTGGGAACAGGCTGTATGGCAGGACAAGCCAAAGATGAGTCCTTTAGTAACGTAAGTTCCTGCTGAAAAGCACCTGGCATAGAATCAGTGAGCCACAGATGCCCCAGGACAGTGTCTGAGACCCTCTGCTGTCTGCTGCAGACTGCCTCTGCCTCTGCTGGCCAAGGTCCACCCAGAAACAGACTAGTGCTTTGTGCATATCATGATCCCAAAGGCGTGATTAGGCATGATAACCGTCCATCAAATTCTTCTTCTTCCAAACTGAGTTTACATGCCTTGTCATCTCTGAAAATGTCCTTAATCTTCATCTTGCATCTGACCCTTCCCTGCCTTTTTTACCTACATCCTATGTGCCTAGCTATACCATAGACCTAGACCACACTCAATTCTCCTGTAATGATTGAGTTATGAGTCCATCTTACTCCTTCCACTGTCACTGTGCTGAGGGCACTACAGTCCTATTCATTCTTGTTTTTCCTGTGTCTATCTTTCAACAAATAGTCATCAATTAAATTAATCACTGAAATGATTAGTAACAGGAGACTGCTTTAGTCAGATATCAATCTAATATTTCTTAGAATATCATCTCCAAACATTAAAGAAGAGTGAAGTATTTCATTCAGTATCATAGGGTCAGAGTATGGAGGACACATGAGGTAAGAACTTGTATCCTTAGATAGAACAAGAAACAGTTGCATTTGCCATGATACAAAGATTCCTATGAAATGTCAGTCAATATGGATGTTGTTTTCTAATTTTTCATAGAAATTTGCAAAAAGTATAATTAGAAAAATGTTAAGTCGTAACTCTTAGCCTCCCACGACGTTTATCTCATTTTAAAATGTTAGCAAAATATAACAAGACTCTGCTACCTTATTGGCTTACAATTAAGAATAGTATGTTTAGAAATAGCATTTCAATAATGATAAGAAATTATTTGGCCAGGTGTGGCAGTGCACAACTATAATCAAAGCACTCTGGAGGCTGAGGCAGGGAGACTTCCATGAGTTTGAGGCCAGTTTGGGCTACGTAGTGAGTTCAAGGTCAGACTGAAATACAAAGTGAGACACTGTCTCAAAAAAAATTAAAAATTAAAAAAAGAAAGAAAAACAAGAAAAGAAATCATTTGACCTCTTGTTTGCTGAGGGTAGAATGACTTTCTCCATATGAGTTAATAAGGAAAAAAAGAAATAATATGATTAAGATTTTTATTATAGTAATTATTGTATTTATTGCAATTCCTTTTGTCCAATACTCCATACCTGAGTTCATTGTAAACTATAAGTACATATATCAAAGTATATATTTATGCGTTTATATATATATATTAAATACAAAGTGTATGTGTGCCTTAAAGAAATACTTACAATGCTTATTTCATATGACCAAGGATGACTCTTATTTATTAATCTGGTTTGATGAAGTTGGAAAATGTGTGTGGTAACTGTAATTAAAGATTCATCTAGATTTGAACTGCTAGTTAGAAATACTACAAAAAGAAAGGAAAAAAAACCCACTCTATGAAAATGAGTAGCTGAATATTATTGAGGATTTAAAGTTGTTTAAGTGTGTATTCTTGAATTGTACCATTGTGTAATGTTAGCCAGAAAACCTGATGAATCCACTCAAACAATGTTTAAAGGCTGGGTCTTCTCCTAGGTACAGTGTATATCTATCTATCTATACTGAGGTCAGTATGCATTGATTAAGAAGCTATAATTAACACAAATTATCCCACAGAGCTCAGATCTCACAGATGGCTGCTGTAGGTGAGTGGAAAGCAGTAAGCAAATAAAGATATTTTAAGAGAAGAAAATATGTACTCACATTTTCAATGCTTGAGCTATTTTAGATTGACAAGCATCAAACAAAAATAATCTTTGAATGAATTATGTATCAAGAATATTCATCTAAAAAATACACATCTAGTTGTGTAAGGAGAAATATAGTAGTCATATGGGTATTATAACATTATTAAAGCTTTAATGTATTCAAGTAGGTAAAACAATGTATCAAGAATTTTGTGTTTTGAAAGAGATTATTTTCTTATTATTCCAAATAATGATAAGAAAATATCAATCAAAACAAAAGAATGGAAGTGTTACTGGACTTCCAAACCAGATAATAAACAATGGCTATCATAATACATCTTTTATCTTCAAAATAGCTTTCGATACCATCAGACACAGTAAAATCAAACAGAACAAGACTGAAAAAAACCAAACCTAACAAAACTATGAAAACAATACAGGAATTCAAAACAAGATAATAAGAAATTAACAATGGTTACCACTTTTCTTTTTTAGATGTTTCCTCCCTATCACTTTCATAATGTTTATTGTACATTTTGGATTCCACTAACTCCTTCAATTTTTTAAGATAAGAGATAACACAGTGTTCACCCATATGAGTCTAAACCATTTCACCCATAACTATGACCTCAAGTTGCATCCATTTACCTACAAGAGCCTCAAGATTATCCTTTTTTATAGCTGAGTAGCTTTCCATTGTATGAAAATACCATATCTTTCTTATCCATTCTGTGGTTGATGGGCAAGATACCTCTGCCTTTTTCTGGCTTCCTGTCACATTGGAAACCAGGAAAAATTGTTTTCTCTTGTTTGGCTTTTGATCTATGGTTTTGGTTAGCTGGAGTTCTATATGCCTCCCTTATCTGTATGTCAGGTCCTTTTCTCATGCTTGGTAAGTTCTTTGCTATTACTTCTGTAAGTAGTCTCTTTGTGTCATTTTTGTTGACTCCTGCTTTTTTGATGACACCTATCCTTTTTTTATTTTATTTTATTTTATTTTATTTTATTTTATTTTATTTTATTTTATTTTATTGAGACAGAGTCTTGCTATTGCAGCTCAGCCTACAGAGTGCTGGGATTATAAGCGTGTGCCACCACACCTGGCATCACCTATCCATTCTTAAATTATTTTTCTTTGCATCATCTTGCAGTCATTGAATTGTTATTTCCTGATTCCTTGTTAGTTTTAGGAGATCTTTCCTTTTGTGGTTGCTAGCTGCCATCCTGTCTTCAATGTCTGAAAGTCTATCTTCGTTTTCTTTCAAGTGGTTGAGTTTTTGATTTCCTGGATATCTCTTTGAATCTGTTTCATGCGCTGTGATTCCTTCCTGCATTTTTCATTCAAGATTTCCATCATTTTCCTATGCTCCTCTGTTATTACCTATGTCTTCTTTAGATATGCTCAGCAATTCTTTCATTGTTTGTGATTTCTTCTTTTACCTGAGATATGATTTCTGATATGATTACTTTTACAGCCTCATGAAGTTGTCTCTTTACTTTAGTTGCTATTCTTGCTGAGATGTCAGGTGTGTGACTTTCCATTTTCTTCTATGCCTGGATCTCCAGACTTGTTCTGTGTGGGCTGGAGATCTGAGATTGCCTTTTCCTACTTCATCTTGACATTTTCCTGGGTTTTGCCGAGTAAGTCAGTTGTGGGGTCCCAGGCACTTCCCACATTGGCTGCCCCTCCGCAGTGTACAGGAATGGTCCAGGACCTGGGTTTTCTCTGAACCCACGTGCCCAGGGAGGCAGTGGGGGAGGGGAAGGGCTTCTCCAGTCACATGTGGCTACACTGAGGCTTCTCTGATGGCAATGGGTGCATGGTGGCAGGGCTGCTTCTTCTCTCAGCCTGTGCTGCTACACCGGGACTCCCCCAGTGGCAGCAGGTGCACAGGGCATGTTTGTCTGATTCTCCCAGCCTGCAATGGCTGCCCACAGGAAGAAAGCATCTCCAAGGGCAGCTTGTAGGGGTACAGGGCATATCTGGCTGTTTCTCCCTGCCTACACTGTTTACCTGGGGGAAGCAAGTGTCCGATGGTGGCATACACGCAGGAGCAGGTCTGTGTGTTTCTCCTTGCCTGACTGATTACCTGAAGGAAGCAAGTATCCAGATGGTGGCAGACGCACAGAGGCAGGTCTAGCTATTTGCAAAGGTAACACCTTAAAATACCAGGCTGTTTCCTAACAACTTTCTAAGTCTACTTAATGTGTCTGAGATTAAAATGTCTTGTTGCCTACTTTCTGACATTCTTTTAGCTAAAATATTTATAGCTTTATATTGAAATTTAATAACAACATGGTTATCAACTCTTAAGTTTGCAATTATGCAGAATTCACTATCATATCTTCATTTGATAATCACAAAAGTGTTACCATAACAGCGTTGTTATCTTTGTTTTACAAACAAGGAGATGCATATAAGGTGGAGTTCACTCTGTAGGTAGACATTGTAGATGTCAGTCGGGGCAGGGTTGTGTGTAAATAAGGAAGCAGAATGTGCATGTATATGTATTTGTGTGTAGAAAGAAAGAATATGTATATATGTAAATATATGTATAGTAATAGGTTTGATTTTAAGCAAAAATACTTTCTTACAGAAAAAATAATTCTTGCACTTAACTTTCAAAAGCAGTTTTTTATTAAAAATTTGATATTTTTAGTCACAAAACATCTTATTTTGTTCTTTCCAAACTTTTTTTTGAACTTTTTGATAAAATATCTGTATCTTAATTTTAAAATGGCCTGTGTATCACTAATCATTCTTTAGTCTTTCTAAAGGTATTTGTAGATGTTGTAGAAATCCTCAAGACTTGTACATCATCATATTGCACTGAAGAGTGTATTTATTGTGGGAGCCCACTGAACCAGAGATTCTAAACACATGAAGCCTAAAGGGGGAAAACTTCCATCATTACACCAAGGAAAGACAGACAAATTAGGGAAGTTTTTGTTGTTTCTTTCTAAATTGAAGGCTGGAGTGACATGGAAGTGTGACACTTTTATTACCTAGTCACAGAGAAGGTGGCTGTGGAAATAGAGTCATTGACTCATGCACATTTCCTAAATTACCAATATAATATGTAATGTGCATTAAGAGTTTATGATGAGATCATTCAAAACCTGGGAAAACCAGATGTCTACCATGGACTGTGCTCAGCTGTGTGCAAAGTAGAAAGTAGATCAGTACTTTTTAGTGATCTTTGGATACAATATAATGTCTTTATTAAGCTCGGTATCAAACTGTTTATTAGATTGCAATGATAGACAAAGCAGCTATTCCCTCTTAGGAGAGAAGACAAACATAATTATGCATGCACTTTTTAAAATATTTTCTTTTCTGTGCATGAAGCATGTTTGAAAATTTATATTCTTAGATTCTCTGATTATGTGATTTTAATGACTTTCCTAAATAAAGAATGCTGAATTCATGCCATTGCTGTGTCAGTATTTCATCACAAATGAACCACAAAAGATTTTGTGCACATTCTTGATCATTCATGTCTTAACTTTTTAGAAAACTTATGGACAAAAAGCATAATGTAGTCAGTGATAATTTCTAATGCCTTTTTGACAATGAAGCAATGTAGGTTGAGGTGGAGAAAGACAAACCATTAATTTTACCTTGCTCCCCTACTTTACATAGGGAGAATAAAATAGAAATATTCCTGCCACTGTAAAAATTATTAACAAAGATTTGGGGGTCCTTATCCTAAGTACTAAAAACCACAAAGTGTACTACTCTAAAATACGGTACAGTGACTACAGCTTATGGTCAGTGTCCTTCTAAAATTAAGCCTATTAAAATATAGTATATTAAACAGATCAGCCTCCTTATGTTGAAGGAAATATGCACAACTTCTACATAGAAGCACAGAAGATAAGTTGCTAGATAAAAATGGTGGGAACTATGGCAGTGAAAAGAGTCACTGCATATAAAGAGTTCTGAATTGTTAGCTTATTTCAGTTATTGTCTCTCCTTGGGAGATTAACACAAATCAGGTTACATAGAAGAAAGAAAATGCATGTTAATAGAATTGAATTGAATGATGCTGCTATGTATTAACTTCTTCAGGAGATCTGTTGCCAGCTTAGAGTATATTAACCCGGGATTTGTTTACTTTAAAAAAAACTTCATGCTGGACTTCAGTCGTGTACTTTTGTTCATTCTTGGGACTAGGAGCCCCTCGAGGGCTGTGCTGAGGAGGGTGAAGTGTACTTAAGCAGGAGAAGTTGTCAGCTCCCATTCTCTTTTTACCTGTGAATTTGAAAAGTCAACCTGATTATGTTGCTCCTGTTAACCATACGTTCATATTTAGGTGACTGCTGAGCAAAACTAATCCTTATATCTGAATTCTGTTAGTGTTGTTCCAATTTCCGTTAAAACTATGCCTTTTTTTACCTTGCTGTGACTAGCATTTGGCCCTGTGATTTTACTTTAAGCATTGCAATAAAATGTTTAAATCTAGTGTTACTGTCTAAATCTGGTGTTACTCCCATTCCCACATCATTGCCCTTGACATTGGAGTATTTTACTCTCCGTGTAAATGCCTCCCTTAATCACATTCTTATTGCACTGAGTTTAAAATCAGGTCCCTTTTTCAAAGAGAATAAAAAGCTCTATAACATGATTATAAGAATTTATCCTAATTCATATCCAGGCACTACCTGTCATGTACCCAACATAGGACTTTGACCAGCACTCTGCACAATCAGACACTTTAAGCTTTTTAGTGCTACTGAGCTGTTGGATTACCATTATAGAAGCAAGGGAATTAGAATAAAAATCAATATTTTCATATTCTTCTGTTAACAACTTTGTAATAATGTTAGGAAATAAAATATTGTTAAGCTATTTTTGTTGAGCCTTTCTTTAGTGAAGTTATGCATTATGGAGCTAAGTTGTAGAACTGAAATCTACACTCTGGTCTGGCTGATATCAAGGCCCAAGCTGTTAATACAACACCATAAAAAATTTGTCTCTATCACCCAAACTTCCTGAAATGCAATGATTAAGATTTAATGTACATGCTGGATACTAGGGTTCTATTCAGCTAAATTTTCAAAAGAAAAAAAAGTCATGGGCCTAAAAAGATTTCTACAGATTCAAATATTTGTCTACAAAGACACTATACAGAACAGTGTCACAGGTAGTAAAATGGAAGAGATTGAAATTCGTGATTTATACAGGCAAAGAAACAATAAACTGCTATTGGAAGTTTCAGCAAACCTTTTATTTATGTAATATAATTAATATAATTACATCCTTACCATATGCATGAGTGAAATCTGTATTATCCTCTAGAAACCCTTGCAACCTTGGAGACTCAACCACCTTCTTGAAAAGGGTTATATTTTCTTTATTCCAAAGTGGACATGGGACAAGGAAAGAGACCACCAAGAGATATATCCAGGTGCAAATTCTCTCTCTTAGTTTATATAAGCCAAACAAAATGTACTCCTCTACGAATAAATAGATTGTCACACAAATGGCTTGCCCAAATCAAGAAGGTGAGGTCAGCTCAGGTTACATAACATTTCTGAAGTTTTTCTCGTAGTTAACTTAAAAAGATTAATCAGAGTGACACTACAGTTAACAATATTTGGGAAGACAAGAATCTCTGAGTCTAAAAACAGTTGAAAGGACTTGAATTATCTCTCTACCAGTTGTTCAAACCAAAAAAAATGACTCTTTTATGGTTGCTGCTTTTAAAAACATTTTTAAAAACATTTAAAGATGTATTCCAATAATCATGAAGAAATCCAAATTTTCCAGATTCACAGAATCTTGTGCTTTGTTGTGTTCATTTTCGTTGTTCCTTTTACTATAGAGTGACCCGTTTCAAAGCAAGAACGGAAAGTTGTAAAGAAAATTTACTATTTTGACTCTAAAGAGAGGTGAGGCTAATGAACTGGGATTCTCTTTATTTCTAGCAAATCTGTAAAGAGCTAACTAGACATCTGATGAGAGGCTATTTGTAGAAAGCTAATTTAGACTGAAACAAATAGTTGTGAAGAGTGAGGAAATCCTACTGAAAAAAAACAGCAGAATCACATCAAATAGGAGTGTTAGAGTAATTTACTATTCTTGGCAATCTAGCAGCTGGTTTAACTAAAGCATTTCTCTTTTTCATGATTTATGCAATAAGGACAGGAAGTTGTTCAAAAAGCACACTGGCTTTCCTGTAACAGATTTCTGTACAAATTTAATAGCCAAAGTTATTTTTTGAAGCTCAATTGTTAGTCATTTCAGAGAATTTTTAATGAGATAATGAATGTTTCTAACTTTAACCACTTAGAAGTTATCCTAGAAATAGAATAAAGAGAAGAAGAAACAAAGTTTGACCTATGCCATTCATTAAAAGTATATGATCTTGTAGTTAAGGATTAGTTTTATAAAACAATGATATTCTAGCTAAATATTGAGAAAATAATTCAGAAATCTAATGAAGTAGAGCATACATTACATTTTGTATTTCTCTGCTTGATTGTTTCAAATAAGGAAATAGTAGGACTGGGTATTAATGAAAGTTGAAATAGCAAAAACATGAAAGAATTGGAATGGACAAAAAAATACTTATCCATATATTCAAAATCACTTTCCAGACTGAAAGAGGTTTAATGGAATCATATATTCTAACCACTGCAACTAGCTATATTTTTTAGCTAACAAAAATGCATTTTTCAATGGAATTTCTGCCTTCGTCTTGCTCCAGGGTAATTAAGAAAACACCACTGCACAAAATATGTAAAAATACTTTTTAAAGGCTATAAAATCATCCTTGATTCTAAATTTTTAGTTTGGATAGAAAAAAATAAAATCCTGTGTATTGTTTTCCTTTTGATACTGCAACAGGGTATCATAAAGCAGGAGGCTAAAAATGGTACAAATGTGTCATGGTTCTGGAGGACAGAAGCCTGCAATCAAGTTGTTGAAAGGGCTGCTTTTGCCCTGAATGATCCAAAGGAGATCATAATGTCTCTTCTACCTTCTGGTGGTCACAGGCATTCCTGGGCTGGTGGTTTTATCATTCTAACCTTTGCCTCCAACTTCACATCCTCTTCTCTGTGGGGGTCATATTTCTGTCTTAGAAGGATGCATGTGACAGTGCCTTAAGGGCCCACCCATATAGTTCAAGATAATTTCTCCACTTCGAGATCCTTAATTTAATCCCATCTGCAAAGGCACTTTCTCCACATAAAGTAACATTAACAGATTACAAGGATTAGGACCCTGGAGCAGGCGTAATAATTAGTACCATTATTCATCTCCACGCTGCAACCTAATCTCAAGCAATTTTAAATCTACTGCATTTTGTAGGATGTATTGGAATGTAGAGTTAAAGCCAATCAAAGCCGTCATCATTGTAATAGTACAGGATAGAAGGTATTTGGGATAAGAAATTAACTTTTGACCCAAATTATTTTATTTAAATACTTCATTTGATCTCAATTGTTGAAGTCTATGATAGTTATGTTTTTCTGCCCTAACTAAATGTTGTGGAAATCAATTTTTAAATGTTTCAGTAAAAATTAATTTCATGCATTATAAGTTTATTTTGTAAATTTGTCAACCTATTTTGTTTAAGTCATCCTGGTGATACATGTTGAAAAAGAGTGAAATATTTTCTATTGGATGTTTTTAAAGTTCCACAATTTGATGATAATTTTCTTCATGTTCAGGTAATTTGTTAACATGGTAAAGAAATTAAGAGGATGAAATAGCTGTCGTGATATGGTTTTGTTTTATAGCATCTTCAACTGAGAAAATGATATATGTTAAAACATCGCACACCCAAAACACTATTTTCATTCCAAGCATCTTTAATTTTGATTCAGCAACATGTCTGCAAGAGCAGACCAAGTTATAGATGTTAATGTGAATCTGGAGATTATGTCACTGTATCTGTTATTATGTTAACCAATTTAAGTGAATTACTAATGTCTAGCAAGATATCACTTATTTTGGAATGAATTATATTAGCAATTTATCATAATAATTAGAGTAACACAGGCATATGTGGTCCTTAATTATGCCTCCTAATGGATAGGGAAAACTGTAATTATTAAAATACATTGCATCTTTTATATCAGAATTATTCATCTTTACCTAGATGTCTCATTTCAGTTCCTTTTGATTCGAGCTCTTCTGTGTATGCTTCCTTTCAAGAATTATTTTGACCCAGGTTATTTTCTTTTTTATCCTAAATTGCCCTCAAATACCCTGAGACATTTATTCCTTAAGAGACATGAAGAGGAATAGAAGCTAGAAGGGAATTTTGAAGAGGACTGTTTGACCAATTTTCATGAAGAATTGCTTGCAATTCAGCATTGAGTTTTAGGCCTACCAGCATTATTAGCCTTCCACAGTTCTATGGAACTGTAGGTCCAATGGCAGAGAAATAGCCCCAACGTAATTTCCACGAAGAATACTTTCCCTCAGATACAAATAAGATTTCTTTCATTGATCACCAGTACATAGACTATGTCTGGTTGCCAGTGTATTTTCAGAGATACTATCCTACCAAATAATACTCAACAATTATCCTTAAGGTCTACTTAACCTATCTGTAACTTTACTAAAACATGTAAGCTCTCTTTAGGGATTTGCTTTCTGTATTTCACAGAACAGCTTAATAAAATCATGTGGTACTGCTAAATTTTTCTTTCTCAATAAGTCTCAAACATTATTTCTGAAAATGCTAGGTGTATTCTTTCACAATACAGCAAATATTCAGATAATATACATTTCCTTTATTTTGACTCTAACCTACTGGCTTTAGTTAAAAACTACTAGAATTTATCTTGAACCATTGATTTGAATGATGCCATAGGTACAGCTTATTCCCTCTGGGGAACTGTTGGTTTCAAGTCACCTTCCATCCTTGTAAGTCAAGATTGCCTCTGTATCTGAGTGAGTGCCTGATTTCTACTGTGGTATAGAACATGCCATGTATCTGTTTGGACAAGGAGCCTTGTAAATGTCTCCTTTGAGTGCCAGAAGGTTTTTCCCTCACTCTTTTGCATTGCTCTGTTGCATGTGGATTTGTGGTAACATAGAGGCTTCTCTGTTATGGTACAGCTAGAGCCTGATAGCTTTTTGTTGCTGATTCCACCTCTGTTTGACACCTGCTAGTGATTTCTTTTATTAGCAATTTATTTACATTATTTCTGTACACATTTTGTTTAAATGATCCTAGTGATGTATCTTGAGAGCACAGTGACATATTTGTTACCGGAATTTTTTATAGTTCCACTACTGGCTGAGATTTGTACTTTGGCCCACCTGGGACCTTAACTAGGTTCTTGCTTAATGAGCTATTCCCTCCACCATTTCATATAGTCAGTTGTGTCTGCTCTCAAGGTTACACTCATCCACTTCAGAGCCCTTTCCACGTCCTCAAAACTGAGAGGCCCAGGAAATGTCAGATGCAATGCGTCTCTCACCTAGTCATACCGGACAGCCAAGTTTGCTACCATGTGGCTATGCCCCAAGCTGGCATGTTTCCCAAGCCCTAAATTTTAAATAGTACAAACGCTCTGTGTCATTTTGGCAATATTCTGTCTTCTCAACCTGTCCCTTCCATCCTTTGAACAATGCAGATAGAAGGAAACATGAGAATATATACCTCTCACCATAACTTTCTCTCTTCTCTCCTCATTCCTTGGCCTCCTCTTTTCTCCCATTAATCCCCAGGACTACCAGAAAAGAACTTTTCTGAGTTTATCTACTTCTTGATTCAAGCTTAATAATTAATTCCCAAGGAAGCATCAGGGCAAAGTGTCTCTTCAGCAGAGAACTCTGTGCCCTGTATGCCTGCCTAGTTAGCTCTTGATAAAGTAAATGACAGCAAAGAAAAGCAGTTAAATTGTTTCTCACTATATATAATGCACAACTCTCAATATCTCTTACTCCAAAGATAACCACTTTTTTTCCATTTTCTGCCCTTAGGGCAAGAGAAAGTCTATGTTGTAACACAAATGAGTAAAAGTAAAAGCATTGGTTTAATATTTATAATCACATTTTTCTCCAAATTTTGAATATATATCTGATGCGTGTTTA